>JANZXR010087341.1:0-10644 GCA_027575705.1 Erythroxylum echinodendron
CGTCATGACCCAGACGATTCTCACAAAAGGAAGATAAAAAGTTTTAACTCTTCAAAAGACAGTAACTACAAGTTACATACGGTAATTATTTTTGGAGGGAAATATAAAGGAAATCTACTTAGATGGTTCAAAACTACACCTACTCTAGAAAGCTCTTGAAATCCTCTGAAATCCATTTTTACAAAACTCTCGAAAATAACTGCTCATTTTGAGACTTTTCAGTTACGCTCTCATCTTCAGATTCTAATCTCTTCACTTTGAGAAATTTCTACTCTCCAAAGATTACAATTGAGCAAGCAATGATTTATGGAAAGCATGTTGACTTCGAATCTTTGAAGGAGAATCAGATGGACACTGAACCTGAAGTTCAGGTAGCTGGATGGAAAAACTTCTTTCAGGTTCCTGAAACGGTTTATCTGAATGAAGTGTATGATTTCTGTAAGAATGCAAATGTGGTAGCTGACACAGTAGTATCATTAGTGGATAGATTGTCAGTTATCATCACAATACAACTAATCGAGAAGGTTAATGGATGTCCGTGTGTTAGAGAAGTGGTGTCTTACAACCCTAGATGGATGATTCAAAATCATCTAGAAAAGGTACTGGTAAATCGACAACTCTATTGGTTTAGTGACCCGAAGGACAAGAAGGCGTCAAACCTTGTTCCAAAGGCTAGGGTTCTACACAACATATTATTTCACTGAATTCTACCAAGAACAGGATCAAGGAACGTTGTGACGACGATTGATGAGCAATGCCTATTCTATCTTCTTAACCATAAGCCTATCAATCTTCCATACCTGATTCTCAGGTGCATGAAGACGAAGAAGGACTCTAATGCTTATCTGTATGGCATGATGCTGAGAAGAATCTTTAAAGATTCTAGAATTTTCCTGGATAAAGGAAACAGGGTGAAGATGAACATTAAGAGTGTTATTAATGCTGCAACCATAGGCAAAATGGGATTAAGTACAACTGCTACACTAAAAGTAAGAATTGAGGGGGAGCATACACTCAGACGTAGTTTGAGTGGGAATATTACTCGTAAAGAGAAAAACAAACCTCAATCTTCTGAGAGTGTGGCTATAGAAGAAATGAAGAAATCGTCTAAAGTAGCAGGTGAAGCTAAGACAATAAGGCAAACAGAAGAAAGGCTGGTGAGTCTATCTAGAAAACAAGTGTCTATGAAAAGAAAAGTAGAGGCACTTGACTTTGAGAAAGTCAAAAAATCAAAGAGATCCAAGAGTATTAACTCTTCGACAAGAAAAACAGAAAAGAGGAAGTCGAATGACTCTTGATGTACAATCTCATCAGATAGAAAGAACACCACAAGCCACAAGATCTCTAGTCTCAATTCTGCAACAAGTGCAGACGGAGCTAAACAAGGTTACAGGAATAAAGAAGAAATTAGAGTTTGAAAGAAAACGAACTCAACCCCAATCACCTTTTGGACTGACTAGGGAAAGTAAAAAGTTGAAAACCAGTTAGAAAGAAACCACTTCAACTGAGAGTCAACGAAAAGAAAAATCAGTTGAAGATAGAGAAGAATCTTTTAGTCCTATTAGAAAAGAGGACTTGAAAAAAGTGATTATAGAAGAGGTACCAGTAAGAAGCTGAAGCTCAATAATAATTAGAGAACCTGTGAAAAGGTTGGTCAAGGTACAAATGGAATCTATTTTGATCGACAATCAGTCTATGCATCTTCTTAATTATAAAGAAAGGAGATTATATGGAATTCTGAAGGATGAGAAGTCAGAACCATATCTATAAAAGAGGACCAAAAATCGGTATACTATCTACCTAGCTACTAGTAGAACCTTCATCAAAATTGTACCTGACTTACATCCAAGAGCTTCACACATTGTATGCAATGTTGAAAAAGGAAAACAGAAGATGTACCCTGACAAAACAACAGGTGACCTTACAGAAGAACAGATTCATGAAGCAGTGCGGAACATAGATTACGTATGTCTTGCAGTACAATCAAGAGGAGTCTATATTTCCCATCACATCTCAAAAGTATCAGGAAGTAACTGTGGACGCTTCACCACAAATGACAGTTCCCAAGTAGTTGGCAAGGTGACGGAAGGACAGTATCGATCCATAAAAGTTGGAGGTATGTACGTTAACTTAGAGACTTTTGTGCACCTGCTTCTGCACTGTCGACCCTTAAGTTTCATACCCTCACTTAAAGATGTCCTTCATCTGATTGGAAAAACCATTCCTAAACTACCAAGACCTGATGACCCTAATCTCCCAGAAGGAAAGTAATTCTTCAAACCTCCTACTTTGAAAATAATAGAACTCGATGCCTTACCATCAGAAACATTAAATGATGCAACCTCCAATCCATAAATTCCAATTCAAAAAGACAAAACTATTGGAATGGAAGAAGCAAGATCTTCTGAGTACTAGATTCATGAAGTCTTAGTGAAGCAGATTAAAGAAATTAATACTAAGATTGACAATCTACAAGACTCAGTCAAGATGATCAGAAGAGAGATGCAACATATGTTTTCTGAAATAATGAAGCATCTGAGGTAACATTTTTGAGTGATTAAAAATAGGGGGAGAAGAGAAGAGAAAACAAATAGGGGGAGAAGAGAAGAGAAAAGAAATAGGGGGAGACAGAAGAAAAGAAGAAAACAGAAGAAAAGATAAAGATAGCATGCATATATGTGTATTTCTTGTTGTTGTCTTCTTATTTCTTATGTGTTGTTGTCTTATTCTTTTGTTGCTCATCAAGTGAATAAAAATTCATATTATTTGTTACCATCAAAAAGGGGGAGATTGTTAAGTTAAGAGAACTTTATTATGACTAATTTTGATGACAATCAAATAATAATAATGTTAGAAACAAAAGAATGTCTTTGACAAGTGTTTTAAGTGCGCAGACGCAGATGCAAACGCAAACACAAATGCGAAGGCAAAATAGAAGCAAAGAAGATATAGACGATACTATGAAGATACACTAGCATGTCAGACAGTTATTTAGTCAGAGTTAGTTACAGAACTCAACTAAAGAAGCAGTTATCTAGTAGCGATTATCAAGAATCAATAACCCGTTATCAGGAACAAAGAAGCAGTTAGAGACGAAGAATATAAATATTAGTCACAGTCGAAGCTAAAAAAAATGATTGAAAAAGATTAGATAATCTGAGAAAAGTTTTACTGTGCTTACTTAGAATAGAGCTCACATTACTGTAACAAAGGTTCGCAATCTTTTTCTAGTGATAGAAAGAAAAGGCGGATAGCCTGGAGAGGCCAACATAGTGAAAGAATACTTTGTAAGAGACCTGAAGAGGCTCTAGAAGGAAAGAATACTTGTAAATGTTTGAAGAATAGTGGAACACTCAGACGAACTCTGAGGACTGGACGTAGCCTACAGTTTGGGGTGAACCAGTATAAAAATCGCATCATCTATTCTCTACTCTTTAACTTTAGTTTACTTTATTGTTAAAACTCTTAGAGAAATAATTTGAGATTTATCTATGTAATAAGTTGTGATATTCTTCTAATAAGAAAGAAAAGTTTTCTTTTAGAGACTTTATAGCAAAAAAGGAGGACACACTATTTAACCTTGCTTCTTGTGTATCTGGTTTCTTGAACTTAAAGTCTTTACTAACGTGTGATTTACTTCAGGACTATCAAAGCAATAATAGGGTAAACAAGTTTAACTAAACAGAAGATAAGATAGGTTCAAAAACAGTAGCAGAAGATGAAATAAGAATGAGCGAACAAAATAAAGAGTCTGATGATGATTTTCCTACCAAACTCAAGTTCTCTGGCATTGGCTCTCTCTTTCTGCCTCTGCTCTCACCAACTAGGCTTCAACTTTAACTCTTGCTCTCTACCTAAACTTTATTTCTGCCACCTCTCTGTTGTTTTCTCTCTTTCTCACCAACTGACTTCTCTATGCTATTTTTCTATTCTTTTTCTCTACCTTTAGCTCTTGTCCCCTCTCTAACCTTTTTTCTTCTGTCTATAAACTTTTCTATTAATAGAGAGAGTCTATGTTTAGGTTTTGTTTTAAACTATTGTCAACCTATATGCATGACTTGCGAGATATTAAATTCATTACAAGAAAATATACACGGGTATGACAAATTTGTCACCACTGTGAGAGCCATTGGAGCCCATGTCATGCCTATAACAAACGTGACACCTTAATTATGCCATTTTTCTTGCATAAATTCTTTGTTTTCTTCTTCTTCATTCACAAAATACATCCTAGACCCTCATTTCATTCAAATTTGAATTAAAACATAATAATTTGTTGGTAAAATCAAAATGCAAAAGCTAATAAAATCAATAGAAATTATTCACAACAGGAACAACCCTCTTAGATTTCAAGCACAAGCATCATAACCAAGAAAAACGGGGATGGATGAGCTAGTACAAGATTTTATTTAGGATTCAAAGCTGAAGCATCCAAAAAAAATGTGTCTATTTGGAACTAGGAGATAAAATTTGATCAACTGGTAAATTATTAGCAGAGAGACCTAAAGGGAGTTTACCAAGAACAACTGAAACAAATTTGAAAGAAAAAATAATGGAAATCACCCGAGCCATTGAAAAGAGGGTTATTGAATGCTTCATGTAGAGTAAATAGAGTCTGAAGAGAGTCAATGAGTGTCAACAGGTCATTCGATACCCCATTTTAACATAGAGGAAGTAAGAAGAAATAAAGTTGAACGAGGCCTTTGACGTAATTAATCAACTAAAATTACGACTTGCCCTTGCTAAATCTTTAAAAGAGGTGTTACTAAACAAAGAGGAACCTAAGAAGTTAGAGAAGGAAGCTTTAAGTGCGAAGAGTTCTAACAAAGTGGTAACACTATTAAAGAAGCAAGTTGACTATATCCTTTGTATTATCGGTAGTGTCAAAGTGGATAAGACTTTAGCGACATTGGGAGCTATCTTAAATATGATGCCTTAAACATTATATAAGAAGATGGAATTAGGTGAACTAACACCAACCAGGATGTGTGTACAAATGGATGAGATATCACTCCGCCATCTTATGTGTATAATCAGTGATGTACCTGTTAAGGTTGACAAATTCACCTTTCCTACTGATTTTACCATTTTGGGCATAGATGAAGATTTTGAAATACCCATTTTCCTTGGATGACTATTCTTGGCTATAGTTAAGTCTCTTATAGACGTCGATGGAGGCAAATTGACTATGAGAATAGGGAACGAGAGGGTTACATTTAAAGTCTCTGATGGTAAGAGAATTCCTCTTGAAGTTTTGGATGCTATAAAGATAGAGAAATCTTGTGAAGAAGTTTTGCAAGACTTCATTCTTAGGGATCCACATGAGAAGGTATAAATTCAAAAGAGTGAACCAAAGGAGAAAGGGGGTGGAAAACATATAAAGGTAGCTTACTTGTAAGTTATGAAACCTACGGCTAAGCTATAATCACAAGATTCATTTGAGCCACCTTGAGCAGAAGAGTACGTCGAGTCAGAGATGTTAACCAAGCGCTCCTTGGGAGGTAGCTCAAGATTCATATTTTCTTTTTCATATTACTTTCGTATTTTATTTCATTTTTATTGTTTGATTGTTTTCAATTATGTTAGTTTTATTTTTATTTCCTTTGTTTATTTTCATCATTTATTTTTCTTTTATTTTGCAAAGATATGTTAACATTGGATGGATTAAATTAAAAAGTCACCAAATCATGAAAGTACCAAAAAACCTTGTCATTTGCAAATTTAATTTTACTATGTACATTTAGGACACCAATTTAAGTGTGGGGATGGGTTGAATGAAATTTTAAACTGAATTATTCATGTTTATTATAATCCTGATTATAAATTTCATGAACTGATATCTTGAATTAGTTGAGATCTGTCCATGATTACTGTATGTTGTTGTTGAATATTGATTTGAATTGGTATGCAAAAGGATGACAGTTAGAGTGAAATTATTTTCCTAAGTCATATTTTTTGTAATCATTGAAATAGTAAAGTTGAATGAAAGTGTATATTATTTACACACATATATCCAATTTTTTAGAGCTTT
Source organism: Erythroxylum echinodendron (assembly GCA_027575705.1). NCBI lineage: Eukaryota > Viridiplantae > Streptophyta > Magnoliopsida > Malpighiales > Erythroxylaceae > Erythroxylum > Erythroxylum echinodendron. The sequence continues at coordinate 6,032 of JANZXR010087341.1, forward strand.
TGAGCCTAGAGAGCAAATTTCATAAAAATTTTAAAGCTCTTATTATTTTCTTATGCGTGTGATATATTATATGGTATGACTATTTTAGAACTTGCTTTTATAATGTATGTTCAGACCAAATTTGTTAAATTATAAGCATTGACATGATGAAGGCACTTAGATTTACTAACTTGCTTAGCCTATTTCTTTGAAAATTAACACACCCTTAAATTTACCTTTAAGAATAAACAAGTTGAGAATTAACCTTTTTCATTGACTCTACCCGTATATTAACCTAATTCCTATCTTTTCTTGAAGACCTATTTATCATTTTGAACCTTAAATGTTATTTATTTTATTTATTTATTGAGACTTGGAATTGGTGAAAGGTCCAAAGTTTGTTAAATTATCACATTGAATGCTTGAAATATTTTATTATGATAAAAAATGAGCATATAAAAGAAAAGAAGTAAAGTAAGTAGTACTAACAAAGTTGCATTGAAAAGACCTATGTGTGTTTTGTAAACAACTCTTGTAATATTTCATGTAGTAAATTTCCTTCACTTAAACCCCTTTTATCCCAATCTTACCCTACCTAAGCTCCATTACAACCTGTATAAAGACCTTTTGATTTTTGTTTCTAGTTTGTATATAAATGGTGGAAATGTGATTTTATTGCAAACCTATGGTAAGAATTCTACTATGCATTGGTTGAGAGTTTTGACACTTTTCACCCCAAACACTTTAGCAAATTAAGTGAAATCTTGGTAAGGGTGTAAAGGGGTATGTTTTAATTTCAATGCAATTATTTATGTGATTACAAACAATATTACTTAAGAACTTTATTTTAGGATAACTTGATTATGCTTGTATATTAATTCGATTTGATAGGATATGATGATGGATAGAATGAATGGATAGGTTGAAATTGATGGTGGATTGATATTGTAAATTTATAGCTTTGATTATAGTTTGCTTAAGCACAAGCAAAAACTTTAGTGTGGGGATATTTGATAGATGGTTTATTGACTATATTGGTACTTAATTCGTTTCAAGTGTGTGTACAAGGTATAACTGCCTTCACGGACTTAAAGGAGAAGAATTTAAACGAAAACGTGACGTAAAACTAAAAATCAACAATCTGGATTATGCATGGTCAAGTAAGAGATAACCCAAAAATGTATATTTTCATATAAAATCAACATTTTTTTAGGCAAATCAGAGGAGGAGACATTAGGAGGTGATTTCCAAAAGTGGGACTCATTCTTTATGTGCCATTTTGGTCCAACGAAGTGGAAAACACGAAGATTTCATCGAAAGATCTATCAAAATACAAAATCAAGCCTCTACATCATAAGGACATTCGATATAAGAAAATTAGGGAGATTTAGAATTATGATTATGTTGTTTTCTACTTTGTTTTCTATATATGTGGAAATGTTTTTGTGTTTGTCGATGTATAGCTAAATTTTATGTTAGTATTTAGGCTAGATGAACCTTAGTTAATACTGAAACAAGTTTTGATAGTTTTGTGAATACAATTGATTTGGTTGATTATTATGATCAAATATCTGTTTTATTATTGTCTTTTAATTTGATTTATTAGACTTAATCTAATTTCATACTTAGTGATTGATAAATAATAGGTTTGAATAGATCTATGACAATTGGAAAGAGTTGATTGTAATCCTAAAGATAGGACGCATAAATCTTTTGGATTAGGGTTAAACATAATAGAGGAATTCATAATACAGTAAAGTAATCTTATAAGATTTGACTTGAGTAATTCGATTAGAAACCTTAGGATTAGTTGTTAGTAGACTTATGGTCAGCTATAAGCATACTTTAGGAATCTCCACGGTCTAATTAATCAGCAATATAATTGCATAACAAATAATCATTTAGTTAAGGGTTTAGGGGGATTTGACTCCTAGATACTAATTAATTGATATCAATATTTAACTTAGTGATCTTACAATTCTTTGCTAAAATTGCACTACTTTTTTAGTTTATTTTCTTAATTTTAGTTTCTTTAATTCAAAACCCATAATCACTTTGTAGGCTAGCTAATAAAATAACAGTAATTACTGGTACTCACTATCCTTATGGGATCGACCCATATTTGTCGATACTAGCTACAACTACACTGTTCACTTATGGTATTAAATATCGACTACTCACAAATTAGGTCAATCATAAAATAATCTATAAAAAAATAAAAAATTTAAGAATAGGATGTGAGTGCTTTTACTCTTCAATATATCATAAATGTTGTTTTTCCTAAAAACTAATCTCCAAAATTCTTGAGGGACATAGTTGTTAACATCATGAAGGAATTTCACTAAAGCACTTCTACATTTACTGACTTCATATACTTGGATGTATAGAAAACCTTATTACACCCAAAAGTCATTAAACAAAACATCTAATGGGTTCTAACTTACCCTAAATTTGATTGCATCCTTATATACCTTAAAAGTGGTAAGAAGCTCTGGGTAAGCTTTTTGTGAGAATAATCAGAAATGTTTAGAAGCATGCTCTACCCTAAGTTCTTTATCACCGTCATTAATTTTTTCACAAAACCTACCATCTCTAGTTCAATTTGATATATACTCTTATTGGATTCAAAACTTTAGGTTCTTAGATAAGCATACCTTTCATGAAGATGAGATTTCCCATAGGTGAGCATTAGAAGCTCTTTTGGTTCATCTTTTGTGGCTGAGTTCAACTATAAAATGTTCTACAAATAGCTCTAGTTTTCACCCTCAGACTTGTGATGATTGTGAACTCATATTTATGGTCAAATGAAATGTCTATAAGTAAAAAAAATTAATGAAAAAGTGCAAAACAAAAAAGATCTAAAAGTGACCATAGAGCCCAAATTTGTGAGAAATTTAGAAATTGAAAATGAAAAGGTAGGTGACTCTTAATAAAAAATGATGAAGAATGCCTAAAATCTTTAAGATGCCTTAAGCATAAAAATGAGGGTCTCATATGACCCTCAAAATTTTTAAAATTTTAAGGACACGACCTATTACATGATTTTAAACAATTCTAGATTTAAAAATTTAGGGGCACAATCTGGAACATAGGTAGGTGTGACTGAAACTGTGAACCTTGCTGAATGATTAAGGGTACAAATATGTCCTAAGTTGTGGATCCTACTTTCATCAACTCTTAAAAGCACAAACTAGGGTATGAGCGTGTCTCTATGGATCCTCTAATGTTTATCTTGTCAAAAACACAACTAAGTGTGTGCTAAGCTGTTGACCCTGTTGAAAAAGCTCATAAATTAATACATTCTATGGCATAATTGTATCCAAGGCCATATTCAATAATATAATTCAACATATACCTAATTTTTGAGTTTTTCATTAGCATATTTCTTAGATCATTCATCTCCTATATTCTTTAAGTCGCTTCTTAAGCTTATATGTGCATTATTTTGTATTTATAACTATAAAAGCATAAAAAAGCAAAAATTACAAAATAGAAAAGAAAACTAAAGAAAAATATGACCTTATTTATCAATCTAATGAAAATAATCCAAATCAAATTCTATAACAAAATCTAAGTTATTAAATCTTTACGTAACAAAATCTATATGAAATTATAAAGTATTTAAATTTATGGTTGGGTTGCCTCCCAAATTCTGTGTAAGATGTTTCCCAACTAGTAGTTAGTCTAATCGATAATTCTTTCAATCAATGCTTTGCCTAATCTCTTAGTGTGAAGGAAAACAACCTCAGCCTAATGGTTTCTTTAGTCACCCCTGTGATCTTAAGTGTGTCATATATCTTTAAGAAGTTGGCAATGAGTGCATTAAGACCCTCATCAAGTAATTAATGAAATTGTACATTCTGTTAAGGCATTTACATTAAGTTGGGCTTAATATCAAAATATTAAGAACATTTATGTTAGGCCTTACAATGCTTGATTGAGTTCTCAAGAGAGATAGCTTAGCACAATCCATCATTACTCTTCTTTCTTATTCTATAATTTTAGGTTATAATTATAGTGTATATCTAAGTTCTTACTTGATCTAGTCTTTTTAAATCTCTCTCAAGTTTTGAATCATCTTTGAGAAATATATACAAACAAGTTCTTTTTATATACCACAATGACTCTTAAAAGCAAAACTAAAAAAATAAGAAAATAAATAAAGCAACATATGTAAAGAAAATTTAAAATAAAACTAATTAAAAGAAAATGAGAAAATCTTCTATACAAGAATTAGAAAAGAGTTAATATGGTTCCTAAAACTAGTTTCTTATTCAATATCAGCATTAAAAAGTTAGAGTATTCTATTGATATGTACTTTTATGGCAATGTTACTAAATTTTTCCTTATTAGCAATATAACTAGAGAGTGCACCTATTATTGGTAAGCAACATAATGTTAAGAAGGGACTGAATTCTACAAATAAGTGACATGGATAAAAAGCCTAATACTATTAACTAGTCTAAGGATAATAAATGAAGATATAAGTTTTATAAGTTTTAGGCAATGACTGTTGGTTTATGCCCTACAACCAATTGCTTTGGTTGTATTTTAGTGACAAATTATTTAAATTCATTATTTATCTTGTACATGTTTAGATGTATATGATAAAGTCCATGGAATAATTATACATT
>JANZXR010087359.1:0-10644 GCA_027575705.1 Erythroxylum echinodendron
TGTGTGTGTGTGTGTGTGTGTGTGTGTGTGTGTGTGTGTGTGTGTGTGTGTGTGTGTGTGTGTGTGTGTGTGTGTGGCTGTTTGTCAGTGTGTGTGTGTGTGTTGTGTTTAATTATGACTTAAAGCATTAATGTATGAGCATTTAATATATTTTGTAGTATCTAATTATGTTGTTAGTTATTTGGAAAGTTTGCCTATTATGAAGTTTAATGGACCTAATTTTACTTAATGGTGTGAATAAGTTCAGTTTAACTTAGGAATCTCAGGTCTTGACTTAGCACTCCAAACCAATAAGATCGTTGTTCTTATTGATACTAGTAGTGCTTAAGAAAAATCTTTCCATGAACTTTGAGAAATAACGGATAGATTAAGGTTGATTGTTATGTAGATGACTGTGGCTAGTAATATGAAGGCTACAATTTCTAAAACTAAAGGTGCTAAGGAATATCTTAAGTTTAAGTTACTTTTTAGAACTTTAATAGATATGTTAACCACCATAAGGTTTGATGGTTCTCATACTATGCAAGAGCTGAAATGATAAATATAATAGAAAGATTAAGATCTATAGGAATGTAAGTGAGTGAAGTTTCCTTATGCAGTTTATTTTTAACTTGCCTCATGAATATAGTCTATTCTAAATGAGTCACAATATTATAAAGGAAAAATAGAATGTGAATGAATTTCAATGTATGCTTATTTAAGAGGAAGTGAAGGTTAAGAAATAAAGAGTTCACTCAATTAATTTCTTGTCATCAAAGAGCTAGAAAGAAGTTCAAAAAGGATAAAGGAAAGGGAAAACATGTACTTTACTAGGTTAATGTATCATAAACTTCAATCAGTAAGAAGAAACCAAGGAAAGATAGATGCCATTTTTGTAAGAAAAGTAGACATTATCAGAAAGATTGCCTGAAACATAAGGCCTGGTTCAAAAAGAAAGGTAAGCCTAGTGCTTTATTATGTTTCAAGTCAAATTTAGTGAAAGTTCCTTATAATATTTGGGGGATTGATTATAGATGCACCATTCATATTACTAATACAATGTAGGGATCTTTATGACCTAACATATAAATCTAAATGAAAAGTTTGTTTCTTTGGGTAATTGAGTTAAAGCTCTAATTGAAACTATTGGAACTTACTGTTTGATTTTATGCACTGGACCATTTAGACCTTTTCTAAACTCTTTTTTTTTCCTACTACTTCTCGAATCATAACTTTTTTGTCAAACTTGATATTGTTCTATAATCTTTTCAATTTAGCAGTGGATTTTTTCATTACAAGAAATTGTATTTTTAGTGAAAGCAAAAGTTGTCAGTAAAACCAGTAATGTTAGTCACTATTATTAAAAGTGTCCAATTTTTAAAGTCATTACCTCCCATCACAAATACCTCTGTCACTAATGAAATAGTGACTAACTTAAAAAATGGTCACAATTGTGCAACACTTTTGTGATAAAAGTATTAAGACTAAAAATTATAAAATGTGTGACTGTTGAAGGTAAAACCTATCTACTTATTTTACGCTCAAAAATCACAAGTGAACAGGTCGCGACCTGTAGTAAAAAGAGCGGATATCGATCCCATAGGGATTGACGCCTAGAGACTGCTTAATGTCGACACAACTTTGTTTAAGAAACTAAAATGTGAAATACAAATAATCTGGAAAATTAAATTAAAATTAAAAGAGACTAATGTAAACAATAGACAATACCGCAATTGCAGAAAATCTGAATTCAAGAATCTAAATCCTAGAGATTACTTTTTCCTTATTTTGTCTCCCTCCTATTTTATTAATTGAATTGTGTCTCATCTTAGATTTCCAAATGTACTCATTATCCTGTCTTAAGGTGTAACTATTTGTCCCTAATCGAATTAACGGGAATCGATTGAACGATCTCTCAACCTACCCAATGACTCTACCGATTCAACTAATTATTAAACTATCCTATGGGTAATCAATTGACTAATTGAGATCTCTCTTCTAACTATTCAATTAACATGGTGATTGCTAGTATATAGGTTGCAACTCTTCGTTGTACAATCTTACATGAATTTCATCTCGCTCACTTGCTCGATTTATTGCAAAATGAAAAGTAAGAACAACAATCAACAAAGACAATAGTATTCAATTAAATACAATAGGAGTTTTGACAAAATAATTCAAAAGCAATCCATAAAATAAAATCAGCCTGACATGGTCTCCATAACATCATCAACAATCAAATAAACAATTTCTACAAAGAATAGAAGAGGTTAAAATGATAGAAAATTGAATAGAAAGACTGCTGCTCTTCTTTGCCAAAATCTGGAATTTTGGTGTTGATGTGCTATTTTGCCCAATCTTGATGATGATCCTTGTCTTCAATCCTTCCTCAAAGCTCCAAACATGTGTTCTTTACTTAAAGATGATGTTTCCATAGGTAGGTGTCGTCTCCCTTTAAGATGGAGGCTTAATGATGTTTTTGTAGTCCAAAAATCCTAAGTTTAATGAAGCCTTATAGATTGCCTTGGATTACAATTCCCACACCCGTGAGAATTTGCATTATTCCCACGAGCATGGAAATTGCACACAGATGCACTTCGCATTTCTTCTATGATTCCCACATTTGTGGGAATTTGCATGATTCGTGGGAATTTGGCACAGATGCACTCTCCTTGTCTTCTCTTCTTTGATCTTTTGTTTAACCTCCCTCTTCTTTCTAACACAAAAATAGTCAATTATTACCCTCAATTAGTATCAAACACACATGAACAAAAATGGAAATCAAACTTAATGAAAACATATAAAATGAATCCCAAACTAGAACAATAAATGACAATTATGCTAGAAACAAAATGCCAATTACCTATAAAAACATATCCTAATGCACACCTATCAACATCCCCACACTTAAATCTTTGCTTGTCCCTAAGAAAAATAAATACAACCAATCAATTCTAACACTTCATTTTCACAAAGATCAAAGCATACAATCCCTCAAATTCAAGCTAACTCAAATATCAAGTTAATGCACATATCATGACTACTTTTTCATTGATGTACACAAGCAAACTCACAATTGGCACAATCACTCAAAGATAAGTTAAGATGCACAAATGAATCTTCCTCACGGTTTTCACTCATTTAGATCAAGTGTTTAAAGGTTAGTGTTTTGTTCAAAATTCCTATAGGAAACTACACTACCATATGCTTGCTAATACACCAATTCTCCCCTACAATGATTGCATGCATAAATAAATCAAAAGAACATGTTTAAGGTTGTAATGTGGTAAGGGTTAAGGTGGGTCAAAAGAGAGGAAAAAGGTTAAGCAAAAGTATAAGTCAAGTGCAAAACGGATAAAATGTGATAACAAAACATAACTACGAGACATATAATTATAACTAATGTTCTGCACTTATTGATGCTATTCACTTGTTTTTCCTTTTTTCTTTTTCTTTTTTGATTTTTTAATGTTTCTTTCTTTTTCTTTATACATGGAAGAACTATGGATCAAAACAGGCAAAAATATACTCAACTTGTCTCTGTAAAAATTTCATACAATCCCAACTAATGTTTTACTTAATACATTACTAAGTTTGTGAAAGGGTAGGATAATGAGGTTTAAAGCTTTAAAATTTTGGGTGTTTTTAAGAAACAAAAAGTTAAGGCTTAATAAGGGTAGCAAGGGATTATGCAAAGGTGGCGTTTAAGCCAAAGGTTAAACCAAGAAAAAAAATGCCTCGATCATCTCTATTAAGTATGCATGTAGTAGACTCAAACCAATTTAAAGCAAGTTCTATAGGTAGTAACCTATGGAAGTATACTCAAAAAGGAAATGAAATGACTCTAGATGGAGTCATATGGATCAATCCTCACTTTAACTCAAATGAAAACTCATTATGCATCTTCATACTACCTCATTGTTCAAATGTCAATTTGTGACTAAGCTTATGTAACCAACTACTTTTCATCACTCTATATGGTTCACTAGTGATCAAAAATTCTATAAGGTGTATTGATTTTAAGCTTTCTATCCATACAACATAAAAAGAAAAGTTATTTAAACGAGAATTTATTAATTTCCATTTTATTAAACACAGTCAGGCACATGAATTTATGTAACAGTAAATGCTCAGCACTCCAGATTAGAAAGTTCGGTGCATTAAGTGAATCAAAATGTTTTTCACCTATGAAGTGTTCCAATAAGCATCTACATCAAAATTTGTATGAACATCTAAGATTTTTGTATTTTACAAGTTAAACAATTCATGTATGACAGAGTAATCAAGTTTAAAAACATTTCCACCCAACATAAACAAAAACAAATCCATTTTAGAATTATACCTAACTGTTGAGGAAAACTCTAAAGATATGATAGTATAAATAGGTACGTCACACCAAACAAATCTATTCCAACCTATATTTGTAGCTAATTATTCAAGTCAGTGTCTCACTCCTATATTTCGTAACAGCTCGGACCACTCCGCTCACAGATATTTTCCGCTTTGGGCCTTGGCCCAGCCAAGCTCTTACAGTTTTGCTCTTCCCACCTTTGGAAAAATGCATATGTGAGGGAGAGGTATCCATACCCTTATAAGGCATACTTCGTTCTCCTCTCCAACCGATATGGGAATCTCACAATCCACTCCTCTTTAGGGCTCAGCATCCTCGTTGATATACTAGCCCGGGTATTGGCTCTGATATCATTTATAGCAGTCCAGACCACCTCGCTCACAGATATTATCTACTTTGGGCCTTGGCCCAACCAAGTCCTCACAGTTTTGCTCTTCTTATCCTTTGGGAAAACACGTCTATAAGGGAGAGGTTTCCATAGCCTTATAAGGCCTACTTTGTTCCCCTCTCTAGTAGATATAGAAATCTAATATTCCACCCCCTAGAAGGCCCAGTGTCCTCACTGACACACAGATCTGGATCCATCCCCTTAGAGGCCCAGCGTCCTTACTGACATACTGATCCGGGTACTGGCTCTGATACCATTGTAACAGCTTGGACCCCCCAACTCACAGATATTGTCTGCTTTGGGCCTTGGCCCAGCCAATCCCTCATGGTTTTGCTCTTCCTACCCTTGGGAAAACACATCTATGAGGGAGAAATTTCCATAGCCTTATAAGGCCTACTTCATTGCCCTCCCCAATCTAACATTCGACCCCCTTGGAGGTCCAGCGTCCTTGCTGGCCCAGAGGCCTGAATCCACCCCCTTGGAGGCCCAGCGTCCTTGCTGGCATACATACCTGGATCCACCCCTTGGAAGCCTAACGTCCTTGCTGACACATCAGCTCAGGTACTGGCTCTGATACCATTTGTAATAGCCCCCCACTCATAAATATTGTCCTCTTTGGGCCTTGGCTCAGTCAAGTCCACATGGTTTTATTCTTTTCACCCTTGGAAAAATGCGTCTGTGAGGGAGAGGTATTCATACCCCTTATAAGGCATACTTTGTTCCCCTCTCTAACCGATATAGGAATCTCACATATTTTCTAACACTTTAAAATCTAAATACCTAGCAATAACTAATGCTCTATTCCTAAAGTCATGAAAGCGCTCACCTTTTTCTTCTGAGTAAATCAGAAATGGGGCCCGACAGGTTGACACTAAGTTAGGTTTTTCTTCGCCGAAAACTTGAAAGCAGAGCTCGACAATCGGTTGCCTAATTCTCATCGTCCTTGGTGGAGCCATTGTTAGAAGAAAATCTGCAAAAAAACGAAAGAGAGAGAGTGAAATTCATATTTTAGAGAGAGAAAATAAAATCCCACCTAAATCCTTGTGTTTTTGAATGATTGATGTATGAAAAGAATGAAAGAATGCAAGATTAATAGAAAGGGATGAAGAGAATACGAAGAATCTAGATAAAAAATGAAGAGTTTTACAGAGTGGGAGGAGAGAAAATTGTGTTCTAGAGAAAGAAAGAGTGAAAATTTGAAAAATACATGAGAAAAGAAAAAGGGGGAAACTTTTAGTTTCCTCCTCATAGGATTCCCACGCTTATGGGAATCCCCACAATTCCCACAAGTGTGGGATGTCTCTTCGGAAACTCTCTGTAGATCTCTAGAATTCCCATGAGTGTGGGATTCCTCTCCAGAAACTTTCTGGAGAGGTTTCTCACATCTGTGGGAATTATGGTGGACGTGGGTTTTGGTGATCCTCACAATTTCAAACCTTCTTCCAAGCTTATATGCATTCTCTATGATCCCAAAACGTACAAACACATCAAGATAATATCATCAACAAGAAATTTGAAAAGAAACAAATTGAAATCCAAACACAATCAGCACAAACATCAATCAAATTCAATTCAAACATGATTATAACCAAAAAAATTTCAAATGAACCATTAATTAAACAAAAACAAACAAAGGCTAGTTGACTCCTATAGTTTGCTACTTATGTAGAACTTCTGTTACTATTGGTAGCTCGACTCTCCTTCTTGCTTATGGAGGCTCAAATGACCAGTTTTTTGGGTTCCTCAATATTTTTCCATCCTCCTTGGAGTTTAGGTTCCTTGATGTCCATCGGGGGTAGAGTAGGACGATAATTCTTCTTCGACACCTTGAATGTTAACTGTTTATTCCCTACTCTCAGCATTAACTCGCCCCCATCAATATCAGTGATTGCATGAGCAGTAGCCAGAAACGGTCACCCAAGAACCATCAAGGTTTCCTTCATCTTCAATAATATCCAATATGTGAAAATCTGTTGGAACGACAAATTTATCAATGTGTAGTTGCACATTCTTGATGATCCCCTTCGATAAATGCACTGTCCTGTCAACTGTTTTCAATAATGTTTTAGTCGGCTCTGGCTCTTCTAGACCTAACTTTTGACTGAACGAGTGGCATCATGTTGATACCTGCTCCCAAATCTGCAAAATCTCCATCTATCTTAACTCCATTTATACTACACGGAATGAAAAAGTCTCCCAGTTCTTCTTTCTTTTATGCTATATGCGGACTTTTTCCTGATATGTGATTGATAACCTCTTCTTTTAACAACCCCTTTAATATGAGCTTTGTCTGGAGTTGATTTGTTATGTCTGTCATCTCGCTTAACTCCCCTTCCTTAGAATTCCAAGCTACTTCACTTGAAGATGGCTTCCACTGAGCAAAATTTTGATGTGGAAGTCCAAGGTAAAGTTCCTCAATCGACTCCCTTACTAGTGCACTTGGAAGGACTTCCAACACTGTTTGTTCTTCTTTCTTGTTTCCATATTTCTCCTATGTTTGCTTTCTTCTTTCTCTATTTGAGTAATGGCCATGATTCTTTTCTTCAGATTCACCTTAGTGTTGCTTAGGAGACTACCTGCATTTTGCGAAGATAAAGCGTTACCTAGTTGGCCTATCTGAACTTCTAGATTATGGATGGGTGATGCACGATTCTTCAAAATCTGATCGAATTTTGCTTCAATCCTCTTCTGATTTTCCTCCTAGCTTGCATGCATCCTTTTATGATTCTCTTCTTATGCTACCAATTTGGACCCCAAAACCTCCATCATCTTATCCATTTTACTTTCCAATGCTTCGATTCGATTTTGTTAGGAATCCTAGCAGTCCTTGTGGTCTTTGTTGGCCACCTGCATTATTGTTACTCTAAGAAAATTTTGGGTAGTTTTTCAACCCGTATTATATGTATTCGAATATGGGTTATTACCTCGCTGCGGCTGGCCTAAATAGCTTACCTGTTCGTTCTTGCTAGCTCCCAATAGAAAACATTCCACTGAGCTGTGGTTGTTCTCCCTACACAACTCACAATGTGCTTGCATTGCCTTAACTACTGAGGTGGACGCTCCTTGCATATTGTTTAGCTGCTTCGTCAAAGCTACGATTTGAGCCTGGAAGGCAGTAACTAAGTCAATAGGTATCATACCTTTTTGTTCCTTTTATCCTTGTCTTCTCCTCTTTCTCGACCACATGCAGCTGTTACTTGCCAACTATTTTAATAAATCATGAGCTCCTTCCACCATCTTCCCCATTGGTGAACCTTTGTTTGCTGCATCAATTGTGCCCTTTGTGCTCGAATTCACCCCATTATAAAATGTTTGAAGTAGAAATTCCTTTTGGAGGTTATGATCGGGACAACTTTGAAGTTCTTTAAATCTCTCCCGAGCTTCATAGAGAGATTCTCCGTCTCTCTGCTGGAAATTTATTATCTCCTTGATAATCCTCGTCATCTTCATTAACGTAAAATATTTGGCGAGGAATGCTTGGGCTAGCCACTCCTAAGTCGTGATCTAGCCTGGATTCAAAGAATTATACCATGCTTTAGCCTGATCCTTCAAAGTGAATAAAAATAGTCTCAACTTTATTGTATCGTCATACATTTCGTTAAATCTAAATGTGTCATATATCTCCAAGAAATTTGCAATGTGGGCATTCGAATCATCGTTGGATAGCCTATAGAACTACACACTGTTTTGAAAAATGTTGAGTAGCGCTAACTTTATCTCAAAATGATTCACTTGAGCTACCAGCCTCGCCACTCCTTGAGGACTAAACCCTGGCCTCATGAAATCCATGAGTGTCCTTTCCAGTCCTCCTTGCTCTCCTTCTTCATCCATATCTTGATTTGAGAAATTTAGATGCTTTGCCCTTCTTATTTCTCTTTTGTTCATCTTAATGTCAGGAAATTCGTCCTCTATAGCTTCTTTCGTCCTTCGTGTACTCCTTGTGTTCATGCACCTACAAATACACAAGGAAAAGTATCAAAAACTCTTAAATCAAATTAATCTAAGTCAAACGCGATGCTCAACAATCAATCTCCAGCAATGGTGCTAAAAACTTGTTGAAGATCAAACCTATCTACTTGTTTTACACTAAAAAACCGCAAGTGAACGGGTTGTGACTTGTAGTAAAAAGATCAGATATCGATTCAACAGGGATTGATGCTTAGACACTGCTTAATTTAGACACAACTTTGTTTAAGAAACTAAATTGTGAAATGCAAATAATCTGGAAAATTAAATTAAAATTAAAAGAGACTAATGTAAACAACAGACAATACCACAATTGCAGAAAATTTGAATTCAAAAATCTAAATGCTAGAGATTACTTTTTCCTTATTTTGTCTCCCTCTTACTTTATTGATTGAATTATGTCTTACCCTAGATTTTCAAATGCACTAATTACCCTCTCTTAAGGTGTAACTATTTGTCCCTAATCAAATTAAAGGGAATGGATTGAATGATCTCTCAACCTACCCAATGACTCTACTGATTCAACTAGTTATTAAACTATCCTATTGGTGATCAACTGACTAATCAAGATCTCTCTTCTAACTATTCAATTGACATGATGATTGCTAGTCTATATAGGTCACCAACTCTTAATGTACAATCCTACATGAATTTCATCTCACTCACTCTCTCGATTTGTTGCAAGATGACAATTAAGAACAACAATCAACAAAGACAATTGTATTCCATTCAATAAAATAGGAGTTTTGACAAAATAATTCAAAAGCAATCCCTAAAATAAAATCAACCTAACATGGTCTCCATAACATTATCAACAATCAAATAAACCATTTTTACAAAGAATAGAAGAGGTTAAAATGACAAAAAGTTGAATAGAAAGACACTTTCTCTTCTTTGCCAAATATGGAATTTTGGTGTTAATGTGCTATTTTGCTCAATCTTGATGATGATTCTTGTCTTCAATCCTTCCTCAATGATCCAAACATGTGTTCTTCACGCAAGGATGGTGTTTCTATAAGTGGGTGTTGTCTCCCCTTAAGATGGAGGCTTAATGATGTTTTTATAGTTCAACAATCCTAGGTTTAATGAAGCCTCACAGATTGCCTCAAATTACAATTCTCACGCCTATAGGAATTTGCATGATTCCCACGAGTGTGAGAATTGCACACAGATGCACTTCTCATTTCTTCTATGATTCCCACATTTGTGAGAATTTGCATGATTCCCACGAATGTGGGAATTTAGCACAGATGCACTCTCCTTGTCTTATCTTCTTTGATCTTTTGTTCAACCTCCAAGTTGCTCCCTCTTTTTTCCTACACAAAAATAGTCAATTCTTACTCTTAATTAGCATTAAACAAATAAGAACAACAATAGAAATCAAACTTAATGAAACATACAAAATGAATCCTAAACTAGAACAATAAACAACAATTATGTTAGAAAACACATGTCAATTACTTATAAAAACATATCCTAATGCACACCTATCAGTGACAAACCTATATGGTCATAGTAGCTTTACATATTTTTTTAGAATTTAAAAAATTCATTAATAAAAAGAAATTTTTACAACTGGGGTCTCTCCCATATGGGAAAGACCATTTGGACACTAATTATCCTCGATAAACAAAACAGCAATGTAACATAACAATTAAAAAACAATGTTGTTTAACACTTAGGGTATAACGACCCCTACCTTTCGTGATCCTTTAAGAAGTTTCTCGATTTGGGAGGGTGATATCGATGACGAAATCACTGGCGATGGAGGCGATCAGTTTGTCTGTAACACCCCACTCCCGCCGAACCCGAACCCGATATCGATCGTGATACCCGGATCTGTGCCCCGCGATGGTGGCATGTCACATCACTTAACAAATCATTTGACAAAAGTCGGTATAAAATTTTTTTTGAAGCACTTTACACTTAGCACTTATTGTGTGCCCACTTTTTCTTTTCA
>JANZXR010087379.1:0-10643 GCA_027575705.1 Erythroxylum echinodendron
GCTAGCACTTCATGCTTAACCCTCTTTGTAAAAGTTACAGAGTTCTCTCAACCTATTCTGTGGATACTGTTAGAGGCTGGCACTTGTGCGGCTACGGTGGTTGAGACGGATCGATTTTGGAAACGGTTTGAGGTATGCATCAAGATGAAGATCAAGCTTCGAAAAAAGGTACGAATTAAATTTCACTTTATTTATTTTATAGAATTAAATAGATCTTGGTTTTCGGGAAATCAAATGTTACGGAAAAGTTTCGTGATTATTCCGCTGCGGTTGGATCAGATCCGAATCCGATTTCCCAACACCACCATCTACTTATGCTGAACGTGTTTTTGAAAATGAGATAAAACATTGCTATTAAAACAATTGAAAAGAATTATGGGGACTACATGTTTAGGGAAGCTCTAAAGAGTGGGTTTTATGATCTCCAAGCAGCTAGGGATGAATATAGGTTCTCATGTGGCACTGGTGGAATAAATTATGATTTAGGATGGCGTTTTATGGATGTGCAGACACGGTTTATCACACCAATATGCCCGCACTATGGAGAATATGTTTGGAGGGAGCTTTTGAAGAAAGATGGTTTTGTGGTAAATGCAAGATGGCTTAAGGCTAGTTCTACTGACCTTACGCTTAAGGCTGCCAATAAATACTTGTAAGACACTGTTGTTTCTATGAGGAAGCTATTGCAGAAGCAAACCTTTGCCCTAAAAAGAGCTAATAAGAAGGGTGCTCCAAATGTTGGCAAGGGTGATCCGGTGGCAACACAAACTGACAAGAAAAAGAAATGTCTGGTATTTGTAAATGAGTAATTTGATGGGTGGAATGCTAAGTGCTTGACGATACTTCAAAGCAAATATGACCGGAACTCCGGAACATTTACACCAGATGGGGAGATATTGAAGGCTTTACGGACGAGCTCTAGCGGCCAGTCGGCAAATTTTAAACAAACATAAAAGCTTTGTATGCCTTTCTTAAGATTCAAGAAGGATGAGGCAATTAGCATTGGGGTTCAAGCATTGGATCTCAAGCTACCATTTGGGGAGATGGAAGTCCTTCAGGAGAATATTGATGTGATTAAGAGACAGATTGGCCTTGAAGAAATGGAAATACTGTTTGCTGCAGACCCCGAGGCAAGAGTTAAGGCGGGCCCTCAAGCATCAATGTTTGATAATAATCCTCCTCCTCCTAGAAACCCAACTGCCATTTTCCTTGACATGGTAAAAGAGCTGATATGAGCTATAATATGGTGTTGTGAATTTAAAACCCAAATGTCTCTAGCTAAAATGTTAGGGTATGTTTTTGGTTTGCACTTTTGTTTTCTGAAGTTTGGTTCTTCCTCTTTTCCCTGCAGTAGTTGGCAGTTGAAGTTGACGCTCCATAGAGGATGTGAGAACAAGTTGAAGAGGTTGCAACTGGAAATTCTATGAGAAACAAAACAAAACGTTTTATGTTTAGAATATCTTTAATTTCCCTTTTGGTGAAAATTTGTTTTTGTGAAACTTTCTGGAATTAACTAGTGACTGCTTTTACAACAAAGGAAGAACTGTTTATTAAATTTTAGAGGATGACAAGAAGTAATATATTTACATAGGCAAAAGAAGGTGAAAGCAAGACCTGTGTTTCAATTTCGAACCTAATTGATGTTATGGAAAATGTAACTAGTGACTACTTTTAAAACAGAGGAAGAACTGTTTATTAAATTTTAGAGGATGACAAGAAATAATACATTTACATGGGCAAAAGAAGGTGAAAGCAAGACCTGTGTTTCAATTTTGAACCTAATTGATGTTATGGAAAATGTTTGGTAGAAAGTACATTTTGATTGTGCAGGCTTGCATCAAAAGTTTTATTCAAGATATTATCTTAACTAATTCTCAAGGAGATGAAATCATTATCTTATGGCAGGTCTACTGTAGCCTGCATAATATTGCAATCAAACTCCCAAACTCATGTATTTATGACATTAAATGAGTTGAAGGGCAATTTAACTGTAATGTTAGAAGGACCTCCTGTTACATTTGTAGTCGACCTTTAAGCCCATCAGAAAAGGGGATTTTTTAACGTTTTTCGACTTAAGATGGACCTCCCGTTACAATTATAGTCGGCCTTCAAACTCGTGCAATGATTTAGGAGGACCATTTGAACAATGCTCCGAATATCATTAGAGTTGGATATTGCATGAGTTGGGAGGACCATTTGAACAATGTTCCGAATATCATTAGAGTTGGATATTGAATTTTGTTTTGATTCGGGACAATATTAATACTGATATAACTTAAATAATTTGTAAAATTATAAAATACGAGATAATATTAGTACTGATATAATTTAAATAATTTTAAAATTATAAAATATGGGATAATATTAGCATTGATATAACTTAAATAATTTTTTAATTTTATGTAATTAAAATTACAAAATTTAATAAATTATCTTTAAAAAATAGAAGGAAAAAGAAAAGACCAAGAAATCTCATGGAATACAAGAAATTTTTTACATTAAACTTGCACTCTTGCACTAATTTTTTTCTTTTGTTCCAATTTAAAAATATTTTAAAGATTTGAATTTCACATTAAAACCATCGTACATTTAATTTCAAATTCCTCTTCACTTCACATAGTAAAACATAAAAAGTACGATGACTTAGATATTTTTTGAAGATTGCAAATCTCTTATGTTCTTCCGCGATGAACTTGACAAATTAGTCATTTGATATGGCATTATTCAACAATTCATCAATAGAATTCTAGTGTATTTTTTAGAAACTTCATGTGTTTACTAAGATTGCCCCATTGTAGATTGTGGTGGGATATAATTTGGGTGAATTTGTAAGTTCTCTCCATATCTTGAGGATTTACTAAAGTCTAATAATATCTAATCCCGATAGATTTCTTGCACTCCATAGCATTTTCACCCAAATATAAGCTATCCTTCACTTGAATTTTCCTTCTTTCAAAAATTAAATTTATAGACTTCAAAACTCAAAATTTATCCTTGAGCCAAAGAAAAAGTAGTGGGTCCAAAATTTATCATTATTTTGGGTATCGAATGATATTCTATCCAATACCTTAATGTTGTATGATATATTAATTTTAGTATTGTTTTTTATTCGGTACGTTACAAGATCCACATCGTTGTATTTGAAAATAATATTAATAGTAGATGGATCTTTCATTTAAAAATCTTATATAAATTGAAGTTAATAAAAATTTAATTAGAGTTAATGATTTTGTTTTTAGGATCTATTAAAATAATTTGTATGACATAAAAGACTTATTTAAAGTTAATTTTAAAGTATAAATTGTGCCCTTGGTCATAAGTATTTGGGTCATGGAGTAAATAAGTTAAACCAAGTGGAGTGCTAAAAGTTTTAATTAGTTTATTCTTCTATGTAATCAACTAGTCACCTAAAGTTTTCAACCACTATTCATAAAAATTAAAAAAAAAAGTCTTTTGTAAACTTACCAACAACTTGTTTCAAACACAAATGTATATAAAAAAAAACTTAAAAAGGATGATTTAAAGATGCTATCAAACACTCCATGCAATTAACATATAGTCATCTAAAAGATTTGTTGAAAATTGGTTTTAAATTAACAAACAAAGATCCCTCAAATGGCCTACTTAATAAACTTTTTTTTAAAAAGTAACTTAATAAACTTTTATTCGCACATACATATGCAAGTTGCCTTTTCTAGTCAAAATGTTTACACATTTTACCGATATTAATTATGTGCCAATGCCTAAATAAAGGACAATATTACATGTTTATGATGTATAAACAACGTGAAGATACATTCTTAGGCCATTTCAATCTTGTATCACTAATTAGAACTAAAATATGAAATATTGATATCCATTAATTCCCAATATATATATATATCGACAATTCATCTCCATTAACCGGCTCATTAACTCAGTTGATAATACATTATTTTATAATTTTCTTAGAATTTTTGTCATATATTACAACCTTCATTACCCACCATATTAGGTGATAAGTGTAAATTGTATCATATTTTAGGGCTAATTGTTAACTCAATAGTTTAGTATGTGTTTAGGTTAGAATTGTGTTAGTTTGTTAATTATTGGTATTTAAGTGTTTTTATAGGTTAGTACAAGTCTTTGAACTTAAAGATTATGTTTTTAAGGTACCTTGATATATTTCTTAGTATTTCAGGGTCACTATAGAAGAATAGAGAAGCTTCAGATACATTCGGGCTGAAATAACGACCCACACTTGTGGTACAATAGGCCACGATCGTAGCACAATAGGCCACGATAGTGACAGAAGCACTGTAGTTGGCCCACGATCATGACAAAAGGCTTGGATGTGGCCTACGATAGTGGTCTATCTTGGGCAGATGCACAGACACTAAAAAATGTGAAGTTTCGAAGAATTTTTTGGACCTTTCGGACCCCGGAAAAATCCTAAGGTTATTTAAAGCACAAAAGATATTTAAAGAACAAGAAAAAGATGCAGAGGAAGCTTTTGACATCAATCACCTTGAAGAAACCCCAAAGAGAATTCATCGAGAGATTGAGAAAGAGAAGAAGGAAAAGAGAAGTGGAGAAGAAGCTGACTCGACGCACTCCCCAAATTAAGCGGTTTCTCGACATCACTACCTCCCGTCCTCCATTTCAATTGTATTTCCTATTTATTTCAATTTTATCCTTGTATAGAATTGGATTGAATAGTTAATGATAGGATCTAAATGTTACAAATGTTTCAAACTCATTTGTGGAGTTTTATTCGTGATTTAATGAAATCTGATTGTTTTTATGTTTAATGAATTTATTGTGATTAAATTATGTGATTGCATAATTCGGTAATAAATTGAGAGGGTGAATCGAATGAAAAATAATTAAATTTGGATAACGAGAGTTAGATGATTTAATAGAACAAGAATTAAATCAAATCGATAATTGTGCGAAGAGAGATCTTGCATATGTTCCTGATAGTTTATTGGATAACTTTATACCTAATTCGGCTTTTGGATAGATTGTTAATCGAGAGATTACAATTTCCATAATTTGATTAGGGTTTATAATTTAAGGCTAATGGTTATAACTCGAGAGAGAGTAATCAGCCTTAGGATCGTCTAGAATTAATAATATGGTAATTCAAAATCAATTAGGTTAGCAATAAGAATAGGTAAAATTCCCTTTCTTTCAATTGATAATTCTCTTAGGTTGGTTTTTGGATGTGTGTTGCAATTGTTAAGTGATTAATATTTTCATGATTGATTCTTGAACTGTTTTGATTGATTGAATTAAATTCTCATTTTAGTTTCATTATATTTTGAATTTTTGTGAATTATTTTGGCCTTAGATTTTAGGATTAGATTATCCCTCCTTGTGGGATCGACACCTTAGGCATTACACAAACGAACGGTGTACTTACGGATTATCGAGGATATTTATTAAAACTTACACACATCAAGCAACCCGATCACTAGGTGTATAAATAATGATATAAATAAATTCAATCTTGTTCTTCAACTACATCCCATAGACTTTTTTGTTAAAATATCAAACCATAAATGTGTATACTATTATAAGGCAGGAAATCAATAATGATGGATCAAAAACACAAAAACAAGCTCAAAGTACTAGCGTTATCATAAACAAACATCATTTGATGGTATAAATAAGATATATTTTACATAAATGTTTCTTAAATGTCTTTGGTTATAAACTCTTAGTTAATGGATCTGGTATCATAAGATTAATATGATAAAATACTTTAATTCCATATGTTTGCTACCTTTTAAATATTTGTCATTTTTAGAAAAATTATTGAAGAATTATCATAATAAATTTTCAACTGCTTAGTAATTGTGTTGATAACCTCAGTCTTCAAATATTATAACCACAATGCATGAACTGTGGCTTAAAAATATGCTATAATCTCTGCTTCCATAGTGGATGAAGTAATAATAGACTGTTTAGCACTCTTCCATGATATTGATCGAATTGCTAAAAGAAACTTGTAACCAAATATGGATATTCTACTATCAAGCATCTAGCAAATTAGATTTATAAGTATTCAATCATTTCCATATTATTAGACCTTGAATACACAAGTATATAGTTCTTTGTTCCTTATAAGTACCTCATACTTTCTTTGCACGTTTCTAATGAAAAATTCTAGCATTTTATAATAAATTACTGAGACCAATTTTTTCCCTTTCTAAATAGGAAGAATACCTACTGACACTTATTCATATTAAATCTCTATAAAATTCTTTCTATAGAAGCCTTTTGAGATAGTTTTAGCAATCCTTATAATCTAACATATAAAATTTCAATTCTTATTATATAGGACAACTTTCTCTTATCTTTCATTTGAAAATTATCAGAGAGAATATCTGTTGAATGCCTAAATCATTAACAGCAAGTAAGATATCATCAACATAAAAATTAAGAAAACACAGTTACTCCTACTGCTATTTTGATCTATACACTAATCAATAATATTTTCTTAAAAATAAAAAGATATTATAGTATCTTGGAACTTAAGATATCATTGTCAAGAAATTTGTTTAAGTCTGTATATTGACTACTTAAGTTTATACACTATTTGATCTTTTACTGAGAAACCTTCATGTTGGTTGATAAATACAACCTCTTTAAGATCCCTATAAAGAAAGGTTGTTTTCACTTATGTTTGGTGTAACTCTAAAATATACTGAGCCATAATTACTTTACAATACTCATGAGTCTTTCTTTAATTCAAGTAAAAATGTCTTTTTATAATCGACATCACCTTTTTTAATATAATCATTAGTTATAAGTCTAGTCTTATATCATTTAACATTACCATTTAAGTCGCATTTGATTTTGAAAACCTATTTACACCCAAATCACTTAGAACTTTCTAGTAATTCAATGAGATCCTAAAAGTTATTATCATTCATGGATTTTAAATAATCTTTCATGACATTAATTTAGTTTTCAAACTTTATGTATTTTATTACTTATAAAAATGAAAGGATTTTTATTGATTCCAATATCAACCTTTAACTTGTAAATAAACCATAATCATTTGAAATAACTAACTTCCCTTCTCTTTGAGGTCTTTTTAAAGGTATTATCTATTATAGTTCATGTGCAATGTAACATACTACTCCTATAGAGCATATACCTGACATATCGAAGGATATTTGGGAATATACTCTACGAAAATGGCACGTTGAGATGGTTAAATCAATTTAATTTACATTTTAATTCATTGCACATAACATAAAGCATTCCAATAATCATGTTGTTCCATTTTTATTTACAAACATATACAGTCTCAAATGTCATTACATTTCCAAAATTCACATGTACAAAATACAACAGTTGAAAGATACAATTCTTGATACAACAAAATTAAGACATTTGTAAGTACAACTGATCCCGACACTAACCCATATCCAAGTGCAGCAGTTACTTCAACTAGACTAGCTAGATTTCTCCTGAATCTAAAAAAAATAATGTTACAATTTTGATGAGTTTTGAGAACTCAGTAAGTAAACAATCATCGATGTGTTCACTTAAAACAGAACACATATATATCAGTGAATAACATTCAGCTCAATCAAAGTAACACTTCATTCAGAGCTATAACTCATATTCTACAATTTGTATCATAATAAAAGAAGCATTTAAAAATACAGTAACTTTCTAATTCATTCCAGAAGTACATTCTGAATGCAAGAATATCATATAATTATTTCAGAACATAACACTCATTTATTACAATTCTTTATATCATCGTCAAAGTCATAAGCATTTCTCAATATCAACACAACAGAGTTTAACATTCATTTGCAATTAATATCATGAACACATTTAAAGATACAAATGCAAAAGCAAATGAGACTCATTCTACTTTAAATTTGTTGTGACCAAGTGCCTATTTCACTATCCCGTATCTATTGTGGATACAAGGCTCTTTTCAGTACTGTCCCGTATCCGTTGTGGATACCAGACTCATTAATCGTTGATCCTGAGGCTCTGATTTGAATAACTGAGCTTAAAGCTCTTTTCACGTTGGCTACTCCGGTCACAACTCCTTTATGTGAACATGTATCATGTAATGGAGTAACATAGTTCACATGATATATCATCAATCACTTGCAGTCAATGAGCACATTCAATTTTCACAGTTCATCGGATCTAAGTCCGACATTCAACAAATAGTGTTAAATAACACTTATTCAGTCAAATTCACATATAATGAGCATTTCCAATACAGTTCTGAAAAATGATCTCCTCGGATAATTAATGTCTAGAATTATCACAATCAAACTAGTAACAATACATTATGTCAAAATTAAATAAGAGCAATTCAAGCATAGGGAGATACATCTAAGTCAATTCACTACACATATAATTCAAACAGAAAAATAGATATACTTGAGTTGACACATCTAGGTTAACTCATGATTTACTCTAGATAGTTTATTACCTAGATGTCTTAGTAATGTCTGGATGTGCTCGATCTATTTGCTCCTCTATAACAGACAATCACACATTTACACGTTACTTCCTTGAACCTATCACAAAAGTACTCACTTATGCATATATGTACGTGTTATGTATGATGTACGTTTAATGACAATTTCGGATATATTTCCTAAATTCACATCTCAAGATCATTCACATTTCATAACTCAAATATGTCTAAATTGAACTTAGGTTTACACCTCAGTTAAACAAGATTATTCTAAGTTCATCATTATATCATTCACTAAAGTTATTCAAGCATTAAAGATCACCAACATCCTTTTTATCAATCATCTTTACTTAATACACAACATTCATCTGCTTGAATCACTTTAGCTATCATAGGTTCACCTTTATTCCCATAATATCTCAAAATTCCAGATTTGAACACTGAATATTTAACAATCCATTCTTACACTATAACCTAAATCATCACCCTAAACATGTCACTCTTTTAATCACTTATTCAAGCATCATTCTAGGTTCAATTCAATCTTCAACATACTATACGAAAATGACACGTTGAGATGGTTAAATCAATTCAATTTTCATTTTAATTCATTTCACATAACATAAAGCTTTCCAATAATCATGTTGTTCCATTTTTATTCACAAACATATACAGTCTCAAATGTCATTATATTTCTAAAATTCACGTGCACAATATACAATAGTTGAAAGATACAATTCTTGATATAACAAAATTAAGACTTTTGCAGGTACAACTGATCCCGACACTGACCCATGTCCAAACGCAGCAGTTACTTTAACTAGACTAGCTAGATTTCTCCTGAACCTGAAAAAAACAATGTTCAAATTTTGATGAGTTTTGAGAACTCAGTGAGTGAACCATCATCGATGTGTTCACTCAAAATAGAACACATATATATCAATGAATAACATTTAGCTCAATCAAAGTAATGCTTCATTTAGAGCTATAACTTGTTAAGTCAAGAGGACTTTACAATGAGTAATTTTGATGACAATCAAATAATAATAATGTTAGAAACAAATGAACGTTTTTGACAAGTGTATTAAGTGTGCAGATAAAGTACAGAACATAGACGCAGAAGGAAACACTGACGCAAAGACCACATAGATGCAAAGTCGAGATACAGACGCAGATGCAAAGACAATATAAACACAGACGCAGACACAAAGGCAACACAAACAAAGACGTAAAGACAATATAAATACAAACGCAGACGCAAAGTCAACATAGACGCAAAGGCAACATAGACGCAGACACAAAGACAATATAAACATAGACGCAGACACAAACTCAACATAGATGTAAAATCAAAACACAGATGCAGACACAAAGTCAACATAGACACAAAATCAAAACATAGATGCAAACTCAAAGACAATATAAACACAGACGCAGACACAAAGACAATATAGACGCAGATGTAGATGTAAAATCAAAACACAGACACAGATGCAAAGACAATATAAACACAGACGCAGACGCAAAGATAATATAGACGCAGATGCAGACGCAAAGTCAACATAGATGGAAAGAAAACACAAACACAAAGAAGACATAAATGATGTCATGAAGATACATTAGCACCTCAGAACAACTATTTAGTTAGAGTTAGTTACAGAACTCAACTAAATGACGGTTATCAAGGATCAAGAAGCGGTTATCAAAGATCAAGAAGCAGTTAGAGACGAAGGCTATAAATACTAGTCATAGTCAAAGATATTACAATCTTAGAGAAAATTTTTACAAATCTTACGATTCAGAAATTAGTGATCTTTGAGTGTTTAGTGCTTACTTAGAAAAAAGAAATTCTGTAGTGCGATACGAAGAGAGCTAACCCTACTGTAACAAAAGCTCACAATGTTAGACCCTGAACTTTTCTTAAAAGACTAGAACTAACAAATGAGAAATTTGGAGAAGTTCATATTTTTGATTTGGTGATTTTGGTAGTGAGAGACTATGAAATGGGCAGAATTAGGGTGAAAGTGATGAAGAACACGTATATATATATATATGTATGTATGTATGTAGGTTCTGCTATTGGTGTTCATGATTAATCATGGACTATAATATCTTTATAGATGATATGGAGTTAAAAATGAAGTAGAGAAGATGATCTAGGTATGAGTTGAGATAAGGAAAGACGTGGAAACAAAAT
>JANZXR010087390.1:0-10642 GCA_027575705.1 Erythroxylum echinodendron
AATGAATTTATTCGTTTTAAGTATCACTGGTGGGGAATCCCTCCCTCGGGGGAAGCGCGTCCAGATGTCACGTAGGATGTCGGGCCCGTGACCCGCCCGGGGAGGGGTTCCAGCACTTAGATACCTATTTGGTTATCTCATAACCCTTCCACTATGTCTAGGCATAACTTGATGTTCAGGTTGCTCTTCCTATTCAACTCTTAAATCCATTTCAACATCTTGTTCTTCTATATCCAAATCAACTCTTCGTTTAGATGAAATATCTAACTCTTTGAGTACTACTTCACTTCTTACTTTGTGATTTCTCACAAACTCTTCCTCTAGGAAGGTTGCATTTGTTGACACAAATACCTTCCTATCCTAAGGATTGTAACAATAATATCCTTGAGTTCCTATAAGATATTCTACAAAAAAAACATACTTCTGACGTTGGTCCCATCTTTGTGGATTCAGGCCTTAGAATATGGGCTAGGCAGCTCTAAGTCCTTAAGTGCCGCAATGAAGGCACTTGGCTAGTCCACAACTCCCTCAGTGTTTTAGGTACCGATTTGGATGGAACAAAGTTAAGAAGATATGTTGGCATTTATATGGCATATTCCCAGGACAATTCTGGAAGGTTAGCGTAGGACATCATTGATCTTACCATTTTCAACAAAGTCCTATTTTTCCTCTCAGCTACACCATTCTGTTGAGGTGTTTGAGGAGATGACAAATTGGAAATAATTCCATTGTCAATTAAATATTTCTAGAACTCTCCAGATAAATACTTACCACCTCGATCCGATTAGAGTTATTTTAAAAGCTTGCCTAACTGCTTCTCAGCTTCGGCTTTGAATTCTTTGAACTTTTCAAAGGATTCACTCTTTTTATGTATCAAATACAAATAGACATGTCTTGAATAATCATCTATACAGGTTATGAAGTATTCATAACCTCCTCTAGCTTGTACATTCATGGGTCCACACACATTAGCATGTACTAGGTCCAACGTGGATTCAGATCTATTTCCTTTAGAAGAAAATGAGGCCTTAGTCATTTTTCCTTCAAAACAAGATTCACAGGTAGGTAATGGATCATTATCCAAGCCAATAAGGATCCTATCCTTTACTAACCTATTAAGTCTTTTCTATTTGATATGACATATTATTAAGTGCCACAGATATTTTGAATTAAGGTTAGAGACATTGGACTGTCTTGGCTTTATCAACGCTGTGGAGTTTAGTGAGCCTATCATAGGTTCTATAAAGAACAATCCCTGTTTAATTATATAAATAAAATCCTTATTATCATATATTGAAACAACATTTTCAAAATATAAGGAATATCCATATTTTATTAGATAAAAAACCAAAAATCATATTCCTTACAATCATTGGTATGCAATAAACATCCTCCAAATATAGCCTATAACTACTAGGAAAATCCAAGATAACTACTCCCACTGATTCTGCTGAAACATAGGATCCATCAGCTATCTTGACTTGAAGCTGGCCTTTAGGTAGTCTTTTCATTTGCTGGAACCCCTACAAAGAATTGCAAACATGGTTAGTATCTCTTGAATCTGATATCCAATAATTAGATAAATCTGCCACATTTTTAGTTCCTAACAAACTTAGGAAACCCATACCCTGTTTGCTTGAGGGACTCAAGGTAGACCACGCAGTTTTTTTCACAGTGGCCCATTTCACCACAGTGGAAACATTTTCCCTTGGTGTTCATTTTAGTCTTCTTTTTCATGGGTTGGGCCTTGACCCCTGTTTGGGCCTTCTTTTTCATTGGACCATTCTTCTTTTGCTTGCCCTTACCCTTAGGCTTAGAAGAAGATGCTACATTAGCTTCTGGCCCATGAGCTTTGATATTCAATATCTCCTCTGTACTCTAAAGGGTATTCATCAACTCATTCAAGGTGTAATCCTTGCTATTGAGCTCATAGTCCAACTTAAACTGTTGAAAAAAAATAGTTTAAGCTATTGATGGTCATAATAATCTCTGTGTCCACATCCATATCCGCCCTAAGCATCTCATCCTCAATAACCGCAAAGATTACCTTAAGCATGTAATCCCACACCAGTTCACCAAGTTTTTGTCTGAGATTATGAAAAATTTAGACGGCTTTCACTCTTGCAAACCTGGTCCTCACACTAGACATCTCATGTAGGTGATGAACCATTGCACTAGTAGTTTTCTTACAAGAAATTTGCTTTAACAACATACCGCTGACAGAAGCTAGAATATAACACTTAGTAGTCTTATTAGCATTCTGCCAATGCTCATGTTGTTAGAATTGCTCAGGAGTTGAATCTCCACGCGGAGGTGCAGGCTCATTTTCAGTTAATATCCATGAAATACGTTCATATTGAAGAACAATGTCAAGGTTACATCTCCATTCATTAAAATTCTCTCTGTTTTCCTATTTGTTATTTTCAAGAGCAAAGTGAGTGGATTCATATTGTGGTTGATTATGTATAAAATTATAAATTATTAAAACATGAGCATACTAGTCAACATAATTGAAACTTTGTATAAAATCACGATGCATGATGATAGATTTAACAAAAATTATAAAAATTTAAAATTTTATACGACAGTTATTTTTCTTATCTATAACAGATTAAGTGACGGTAGGCCATCTTATCTATTAAAAGAAAAACTGGGACCTCCCATTAAAAAAAACTACCAAGCATCTTCATGCTTAACTTTTAAAGAAGCATCATAATTTGGTCCATACTTTTACCAACAGAGCTACGGTGGGCAAGTTATTGATAAAATATGTTGAGCATTTAACCATTTGATTCATCCACTAAAGGTACTTGCAAACCATACCGAGGTGGGAGGTCACATTTGCTACCAATAAATGGACTTATCCCTAAGGAGACTCAAACCATGTAAGATTTAGGATTCATGCCCTCCAGTGGGGAGTAACACTTCATCACATTCAAATGGGTCATCATTTGGAGACTGTGGACTCTCATAGAGCATCCTCTCCCACTCAATCATTTTAGGCTTTAAGTTTTAAATACCATCTTGTCTAGATGCAATTTATTAACCATCCTATATTGTTTCATTATATATCTCATACATAATGAATGCATGGCTAAGCCAAGGGTTGGCAATTTTCTAAAGGATAGGCAGTCACATAATATCACATATTATTTGCATTCATTTATCCATTGATCACATGAACTAATAAGCCACGTTTGATTTTCCATCTTAGAAACATAAAAATAATTACATGCCTTTTAGGCCCATGATATTTTTCTTAGACTTGGGTCTTCCGCTTCAAACTCCTTGCTCACATGACTTGGCCTATTTAGTAAAAAGTGTGAATTGGCTTTTCTTTTTCAACAAAGTTTTGATTTTCATAAAACCGAATTTGCCACTTTGAAAACAAAAATTCTAGCACTAGTTTTTTATCAAAACCGAAACTTGTCCACATGAAACAAAAAATCCAGCACTTGTTTTCCATCAAAACTGAAACTTGATCATATGAAAAAAAAACAACTATTATTTTTTAATCAAAACCAAAACTTGTTGTGTCATAAAACCGAAAATTTGTCCACGCAAAATTCCAGCACTTTGGTTTTCTAACAACCGAAACTCTTCCAATACACTTTAAACAAAACTGATACCTTACCTCTTCATTTCTTCATTGATGGCTTCTTCATCTTCATCATTACATGATTTTGTACATTACATAACTAAAGAAAACATAAAGATGAAACAAAGGAGAAAACATGACGATAATAGGCCACCCTCCTTGTTATAAAGAAAATGAACAAAACTTACAAGGTAACTATAGAATCTATGGACAACCAAAAGAGAAAAACATACACCATATATATTTCTATAATATAAAAACATACAGCATGCAAAAATGATTGCCAACCCATGCATAAAATATAGGAACCGAAATCATGCATAACAAAATGACTCTGATACCAATTGTTGGACCGAAAAATAAAACATGCATCGATTTGGAAGAAATGGTAAATTTCAAAACTTTTTAGGAATTAAAATTTCAGCGGAAGGAATATATCCAAATCAACATGCATAGCAACATATGATACGGTGTAAGGAAAAAACATTTACATAATCACAAGATGGAAAATATTACCGACTCGTTCGCTACAGGTTTAACTCCTCGTTGTGTTATCCTATCTTTGGTAATGTATCCTCTCCTAGGTGATGTATCCTCTTCACCTTATTGTATCCTCTTCTTGTTATTGTATCCTCAATCAATCCGACCTACCACTTGTTCTTCTTGGACAACTTGGTTAACAAGATCCTTTGGTGGGAAAGGAGAAGAAAAATTTGGAGGAGATTTTCTTAGAAGAAAGTAGTCAAAAAATGAGACACTCTTATGTAATTTTCAGCTCACCATGAAAGATAGGAGCGAGACAGTCAAAACAACCCCTTCTTACACCCTCTCAATTTTGGTTAATCTTAAAGGAAAGAAGAAATTTACATCAAATTCATCACTTATTTTTTAATCAATCATAAAGAAGCCAATAAATGAGACTCTAATCTTTTGTGTTCAAGATGGCTATATGGAAAGAAAATTAACCTAAATGTGACACACCAATTTCAGTTTTTGATGATGAAAAAAGGAAGATGGTCCATCAAATGTATCTCTTTCTTCTTTAATCCAATGAATGCTAATAGATTACATGCTATCATTAAAAGAGCACCATTAAACCATTTAATAATAAGGTTATTACTCCATTTAATGATGATAAAGCATGTTAAAAAACATCTTTAATGTAGCAAACTAATGTTAAATGTGCAGCTACACATTTGCCCATTAAAACTGAAATTCCATCTTTATTTATCTTTAATAACTTTGTTTTAATTTAATTAATCTAATTAAATCAAATTCTAGCCCATTTTTAAATGTTTATTTGGGCTTCTAATTAACCATTAATTAGTATAAGCCCAACATTCAATCATAGGCTTTAAAATCTCCATTTATATTTCTTACTTAACTTGATAATCTTCCTTGAAGCCAAATGGGGAATCTTATTGGACTTAGACAATTCAAGCTCCAATAAGCCCATAATTAATTTAATCTCATTAGAATTAATGGTAGCTTATTAACTAAATGTCATTCCACTAAAGACAATTAGTTGAACTCTTGAATTACTAAATATTATGAGAACACATGTTTCAGTATGACCAACTGCAAACTCTAATATGAACCATATTCTTGCCATTCGTACAATAAAGGGTAAAATTACCGGTTCACCCTTATGTTGGTTTTTTCTTCTAGATCTCCCGTTTTACTCTATATAGTGATTAACACACAAGATCTCATAATAGTGTCAAGACTTGATGGGTAGCTAGTCCATCAAACTACTAGTACCAGTTTAATCACCAATCTCCAAAAAATATCTAGAAGTGATGATATTACTATAAACTTTGTGCAGAAACTAGGTTAATACTTTATAAAAATCCATTCCAATCATATCAAGAATTATAATGAAACATATATGAGTTCACCACTCATTAAGATTGTGGTCCATAATAAACGTATGCTTAAGTTGTATATTTTAAGATTAAAGTAACAGTCCACTTTATTCTTTATAAACATACTTGATTCCAGATTCATTTAATAGGGCCATTATCGATAGTCAACTACTATCATGATATGAAACTCATCATTCCCTTAAAGTAAACTCTTTTACTTACACAGAGATAAATCGCAACACTAAAGTCTAAACCATAATTAAGCAACCAACTTGATTATTCAACTGAGAATCCATTATTTTAGATTCTTATAATATACATGTTTCCCATACATCTTTATGTATTTATATATTACTTACAAAAGAATCTCAGTACCTTATGACTAGATATTTAGTGCTCATAAAAACCAAACTCTTTTGTTTTATTAATAATAAATATTTTCATTACAAAAGTAACTAGAAAAAATTAAGTTATAAGTAAATACACTTGCTTTCCAAGGCACTATACTTACATAACTCCAACACATTACTCAGGAGTCTCTGGCCAGAGTAGTTATATGTCATGAAGAGAGTCTTCAATGACACATAGAGTAATGAGATCCCCATTATAAGAACTAATATCACTTGGACTAGATATGACATAGTCAATCAAGTGGGAGTTGACACATAGCCAATACTCCGAACCAAGTAGGGTATAGTATGGTGAAAGGATGAATTGCATGGTAATTGTCTATAGAAAGGTTCGTAAGTTAGATAATTAACTATCGAAGAGTTTGTGTGTTAATCCACTTATATTATGGTAAATTGGCATCATGAAACCCTACTGATTTGCTTGAACTAAGAGTTAATTCATGTACCTAAAATAACCGGGAGCTTAAAGGTTACATGCATAAAAGATCATGTGAAAAACATAGTGTGTATGGCTAGTTTTAGGTAAGCCTCGACAGTTGATACATAAATGAATTCTTCACTTATATACAAAGAGTTTTTACTATTTCTTACACACTCAAGTGGGAGAGAAAGGGATCTAAAAGAGTTCTAGAGATAGAAAGAAGAGCTTTTGAGTTATCTTCATATAATTTATGCAATTGTTGCATAAATCTAGTTGCATGCAAGATAATCTTGATTTATCTCCTCATTTGAATGTCTACTTGAACTCATCAAGTTTAGTTTTCTAACACCCTTACACACTATTCTACTTCATCTTTGCGTGTGCTTAGGTGATCAAGGAATCATGAAAGGAGGAGAATCAAGAAAGTTACAATTGTTTAAATTTTCATGTTATTAAGAATCTTATGCATGAATGTGTGAATCTGGCTTTTCTGCGTTATCATGGTGTCAAAATTTAGATTATGACACTTCTGCTCCATTCTCATGGATATGATGCATGTATACATGGCCAACCCAATAAAACTGAGAAGGTGAACTGAATAAAAAATGATTAAATTGGATTAATCAGAGTTAGGCAATTTAATCGAAACTATGACAAATCATATTGGTAATTGTGTAGAGAGGGATCTCGTGTGATGTTCCGATAGTTTATTAGAGTACTTCAGATCTAATTAAGATTCTGGATAATTTGTGAATTGAGAGATTGCAAATTCCATAATCTGATTAGGGTTTATAATTTAAGGTTTAATAGTTATAACTCAAGAGAGAGTAATCAGCCCTAGGATAGTATAGAACCAACACTCCATTGACACATAATCGGCTAATTTAGCATTAACGATAAGTAAAATCCCTTTTCTCATAAATTGATAAATTCCTTAGGTTGATTTTTATTGTGGTTGCATATTGCTCACTTGTTAATACTTTTGTGTTTAATTTCTGATTTGATTGGTTGAACTAAATTCTTTTTCCTCGTGGGATCGACACCGTTAATAATATGTTAAGAACTATGTGCTTGCAAAATATTGAGAGTTTATAAGATTAAAACTTACCCCGATCATCCAGCTCACCCAAACCCTATATTTTTAGTATAAAAACAATATGTTGTTGTCAAAACAGACATGTTTCATTTGGGGTTTTCGTTTTAAGGGTGTGAAGGCAAAGCTCTATTCCTTTGGAGAACCATGGAGTTCTAGTTCCCCGACGTATGTTCAGAGGTGACATTGACGTTAAAGAACCCAGTTAAACTTATTTTTCATTGTCTTTGTTATTCTTACTCTCTTAGGAACTGATTATGATATCCTATGTTTATTGCTTAAGTATTATGTTATTATGAAACCATGGGTAAAATCTTCAATATAATCCATAATTATTATGTTGAGATTTGTTTGTGGCAACTAATGGTTCATAATCATTAGGGATAACATACTTAGGTTAAATGACCCGAGCTTGTGTGGTTGTTAACTTGATTAATCCATTTTCCCAACTTGTAATGCAGCTGTCCAATTAAAACAAGAGATCATATTCTAGGTTGTTCGATAACTATATTTAATTAATGAGCATCTTGACCTAAGGAAAACTAGGGTTAATAAAGTTTATCGTTAACCTACAATTAATAGTTGCTAGGAGAGGTATGAGAACAACAATTCAATTAAGTATGTTTAATTTGATATAAGTCCAGATTGAACCGATGATTGGTTCTTTAATTTATTCATCACTTTTCATCATCTTTGAATGTTTTCTTTATTTTTTCATTATTTTAGTTTCATCCTAATTTCTTATTTAAAAGCAAACAAATCCCCTAAAACCTAGACACTAATTCTTTTCATAACAAAAGCTAACTGAATGCTCTCAGGGGGATCGACCTAGACTCACCACTGTTATAGTTATAGGTTTAGTAATTTTGATTAGTGTTACAACATGCCACATCAAATTTGATGGGATAAATTTATTACTTTTGATTATATTTTTTATAAGGAATTAACTCTTGAATTCTATACTACTCTTCAATTTATGTCACGGGATTTAACTGAATTTTGGTTTTGATTGAGAGTTCAACCATATAATTTGAATTGTGATGTTATGGAACAAACTGGTGGATTTCCTAGGTTGAACATAATCTAAAAACATGATAATTTTCATGCTAAGAGGTATTGGAAACAATTAACAAGGATGGATAACTTCATTGTTA
This sequence comes from Erythroxylum echinodendron, assembly GCA_027575705.1. Lineage (NCBI taxonomy): Eukaryota > Viridiplantae > Streptophyta > Magnoliopsida > Malpighiales > Erythroxylaceae > Erythroxylum > Erythroxylum echinodendron. The sequence continues at coordinate 8,542 of JANZXR010087390.1, forward strand.
GAAATGTCTATAAAAATGTCATTCTTAGTCCTAGACATCTATTACTTCATAAGTTTATGTTTCATATTGTTTTTGATAAATCAGAAAGTAATAAATATTCTATTAAAGACTTATTCTTTTTATGGTGCATGGACAATAATGTTCAAGTTTGTACAACCACCCATATTTTTCAATCTATAGCTACTGCTCTTAAAAAGAAAAGTAGTCATCTTGGCTTTGGATATATTATTACCATGCTTGTTGTTTACCATAGTGTTGATGTTAAAGGACTAAACTATTGTTTTTCCTAAGTTTTTAAATCACAATCAATAAGGCAAGATAAGATCTGAGAGGTCCATCATATGGAACTCTGAGATATCAGTTTCAAAACTTATGTGAAACATATAACAGGATAAGTTAGTTTGAGTTCTGCACCAGCACAGCAGTAAATAGAGGTCTCAACAAGTGAAGAAACGAAAGATGATGAAGAGGAAGGCTAGGAGAAGGATTTCCATTTGATCTTTGATAACTTTAAGCTTCTGAAGGAGATGGCACAAGAGTAACAACAATAGTGACGTGATATTAAGAAGATTTATATGTACTTTGCTACTCAAGGTGTTCAAATTCCTTTACCAACACCTTCACCACTTCGATCTCCATAATTGGTTTCATGCTCTAAACTTTTTCTTTTGTTATTTTTTTATTTTGATGTGTGATGTGTGTTTTTTCACATTGAGGGTAATGTGATAAAACACACAACACACATAAAAATAAAAAGAAATAACAATGTGATGTCTAAGTGTGGGGAGGTTTATGCATTAATATGTCATATATGTGTGAATTTTTCATATCATATTATGTTAGTTTTGATTAGGATTAAAATTGTGTGAACATTTTATTGCATATGTATGCTTTGTGTGAATGTGTCATTGGAAGAATTTGATGGAACTAGTTTTGTTTTGAACATGATCATTTAATTTGTAAACACATATTAACTTAGGAATTTTATGTTTTAAATATCTTTGGATGAATATGCATGTTAATTAGGATATGATTCTTGTTCTTTACCTTAGGAAATTTATGGTATACATTTATAATTACAAGTCAATCGAATTGGTTAGCATAGTGAGTAACCTTTCAAGAGAATAATTGACAAAAAAAGAAATGAGGTAGGCTATGTGATTAAATAAAAATTGTGTTAAATAAATAACTATCTCGTTGGCACTTTTGAAATAAATATTGAGTTAAGAATAGAGCTAGTAGCCAGTTGAGAATGTGATGTAGTTGAGCAACTGGAGGCATTTACGAAAAAATGTTCTGTCTTTAATCAAAAAGCTAGAATGACTTTCCAAAGCTAAATAATAAAAATTGTGCCTAGTTGACTAACCGGGTGATATTTGATAGTTATAGGTTGCATTAAGTTTTAGTGGGTAATTTAGTATGTTTTTATTTGTTAATTAGATTATTTGTGTATGTTTAGGTTTAGAATTATGTTGGTGTGATTAGATGTTTGTTTTATTAACTGTTATGTGGTTTAGAGCATGTCATTGGGCTTTAATTTTGTGTGTTTGAAGTGTTTTAATGAGTTTGTTAGTGTTTGAGATTAAGTAAAAAAGTCCAAAGAAGATTTGGGGAAAGCTCGGAGGAGAAGCTAAGGCCACGATCGTGACAAACCAGTCAAGATCGTGACTCTTTGACCACGACCGTCATAAAAGACCAATTTTAAATGTCACAATCGTGACTCATCGGTCACGATTGTGACAAGCACAGGGACTACTTCCGAACTCAACTTTACGAGGGTTATTTCAGACATTTAGGCCCAGGTAAAACCTAGTTTTTACCCTAAATGGAAAAAAAGGATATAAAAGGAAAAGAAAGAAATCTTAAAAGGGAGCTTCCATTTTGCTAAATTTAGAAAGAAGCTAAGGAAGAGGAGAGAAGAAGGGAGAAAAAGAGAGAGGAAGAAGGAGTTGTTGCTACTGATGCCACTCCTAGTCTACTCCAAGCTATCTTTCTCATTCCAATTTTTTATTTCTTTCATTTCATGTAACATCCCGTTCTCATATTAAGGGTTAGGACCCAAAATTTCAGTACATACGAGCTCAAAGAGAGATTAAGGAAA
>JANZXR010087401.1:0-10641 GCA_027575705.1 Erythroxylum echinodendron
TGTTATCCGTTATTTATTTACTAAGCATTTTTAGCCAAAACAAATTTATGTTCACTTTTATACTATGTAACTAATATTTTCTTGTTTTTTATATTGTTTAAGATATCATCAGTTCTTCATCCAAAGAAAGACAATGTCTTCACAAAAGATTTAGTGAGATGAGTCCAATCGCAAATGCAGACGTTAATGACAGCAACAAGAAACCCAAATTATCCTAGACGTTTTTGTTACAATACATAAAACAATATAACCATGTTTATCTTGTTTGAAACTATGTCTATTATCGCTATGTATTTGTAGCTTGTATTTATCTGATTACTTCTCTGATATTTGTAGATTCTGATTTAATAAATGAATATATCCTGTAGCGATTACATAATTTAAACTTCAATATAACAATTCAATTTTCCCTCTAAAATTATATATACATTCATATAATAATCTTTAATTGGAAATTAAGTGGGCAAATTAGTTTAGATTACGACTGCGCAGTTGCACAGTCTACGTCTGCTAGTATCTTATCACAATGGAGAAGAGCTTTTTTTTAGTTTCTAAAATAGAAAATGACATTTTTGGACTAACGATAGCATATCATTATCTATGCGAACATCAATGTGGAAAATTGTAAGTTCTCGTTCTTAATATTCAAATTTCACTACAAGAAAATAGTGACTTAGGGATGGAAATTACTGACGGAATCGAGAAATATTCTGTTGGTATACAAAATTACCGAAGGAATAAACCTAAGGTCAAAAATGTCGGAGATTCGACCGTAGCTAAATTCACCGACAAAAAGTTTGTCTACCGTTGGTAAAATTACCGACAGAACAAATAAACCGTCGGTAAAATCAACCGAAAAGTTACCGACCGTCCGATGTATTCCGTTGCTACATTTACCGATCGGTGGCTTACTCGTATGTAAATTTAGCATCGGAATGTTTCTAATACAGTCGGTAAAGTTACCAACGATAAAATTTTCCGTCGGTAAATTAAGAAATATCACCGATAGAAAATATTTTCCATAGTCACCCTGTCACTCCATCATTAACAAACTCATTTAACCGTTGCTGTGTAATGTGGAAGTGGTTAGTAGTTTATAGGCATTTTCCTTCGGAGTTGTTAGCCAGGGTTGTGATTCTAGTTCCCACAAATTTAAACATTGTTGTGCAATAAGAGGTGAAGCAATTACCTGTAAACACTTGTCTCTCCCTCTAATTGAAGGAAAATTAATGTAAGATTCAATCTAAGCGTAGTGGAATGAATTTAAAATTTTTTCATAGAATCAACTTTAACAAAATTTAATTTGAAACATAAAACAAGAAATTAACAAAGTTATACTAACCTGTTTTGATTTCCTGTTGTATTTTTCCTTTCACCTTGAATCCGTCAATCCACAAGTTGTTCAATCGTCTGGCTTCTAATGGTATCCACAGATTTATTTGGAGAAAACTCAAATCTAATTTGAGAGAAAAATGTCAGAAGTTCTACCCCCAAATTTTCTAATTTTTTCTTTTATGTGAAAAATCATATTTTTCATGTCCTAGGAATTTATCAAAATTACAACTAAAATCAAACTTTAGTCATAATTACGAATTAGTCCTTATAAGATCAAAAATCAAATATTGATCCTTAAAGTTTTTAAAACTTCTCAATTAAGTCCAGCTTAATTCAAATTTTATTTTCTCCTTTATAGACTTTTTATGTGTGACCCATTAGGTTCCTAATATATTGGTCATGATTATAAATTATAATTCTAATTCATAATTAGAATTAGATAAATTAAAACTCCTTTTAATTTATCTTTAATTCTCTAATTAAACAATTTATAATCACAAACCATGATTGACGTCTAGCAACATGTCATGACCACCTAAATATTATGAATGTCAAAGTGGTTTGACTTTTGTCTATGCATGGCTATGATGTATAAATTAATCATTTCATTATCTAATGTTCCAATTGAAATTAGTGTATGGAATTCGTGTCTACTCTAGAAAATCCAATTATGTTCGTTCTTGCTAATTAGTAAATGATTTATAATTGATATTCGAAAACAACGTTTCCAAATTTCTATTTACTCTGGCCAGAGATTCTCAAAATCATTACTAATCAAGAACAATAGAATATTCTTCCTAATAACTTTAGGACAATGAATTCTTTATTGATTTAGTCAACTATCTCTATATAGTTCATACTATATCCAATAACTACCAAATTGAACTACTCTAAGAGTATAACATAAGTAGCATTGAAGCATAGTAATTCCTACATGAGATAACTTTTGTAATCTTAAGTCTAAGGATCAATTATACAACCATCATAATGAGATAATCCACAGACACACAAATAATGTTCCATTTAGGATTCTCATAATCGGGTCAGTTCAGTGAACTTATTCTCTAATAAGCACCCACATGTTTGTTTAAGTGTCTCCACACTTTAATATATGAGATTAATTACTTTCTTCATAAGAAAGAACCAAACATGTGTTAGTCTAACAATTTCATCAATACCCAGTCTTGATGAAACTATGACTAGGAACATTTAGGAATAATAAAAAAATACAATTTGAATCTCATAATTATAATTGCATTATAATTTCCAATTGTATAACAATTATTTCATGGATTTTATCTTTATGATTAATAATTAAATAATTAACAAATACACAAAGATAAATGCCTTTTATTGAATAAAATATTATCATACGAATAAATTTAAAGCCAACATTAATTGGCTGTAAGGGCATAAACCAACAATCTCTCACTTGCACTACAGTCAATCACTAATGTATCGAATACCATAGCCATCTATATGTCTATCATGTCTCTTTTAAGATAAAGGCTTAGTAAGAGGATCTGCAAGATTTGCTTCAGTGGGAACTCGCTCTATCAGGATGTCTTTCCGATCTACTATCTCCCGAATCAAGTGAAACTTTTTGAGTACATGCTTGGATCACTGATGAGACCTCAGTTCCTTCTTTTGTGCAATAGTGCCATTGTTGTCGCAGTATAATACTATCAAATCAACAATGCCACTCCAAGTTTATTGATGAACTTCTTGGTCCAAACTGTTTCCTTCACTGCCTCGTAAATTGCAATATACTCAGCTTCGGTTATTGAATCTGCGATGGTTGGTTGTTTGGAACTTTTCCAACTAACTGCACCACCACAAAGAGTAAAAATGTACCCTGGCTGTGATCTACTATCGTCTTGTTTAGACTAAAAACTGGCATCCGAATAGCCTTGAACTCTCAGCTCAGATCCTCAATGGAACAGAAAAATATCTTTAGTCCTTCTCGAGTACTTCAAGATATTTTTCACAGTCGTCTAGTAATCTTCACCGAGATTAGCTTGAAATTTGCTTGTTATGCTCAAAGCATAAGCAACATCTGGTCTTGTACATAGAATCACATACATGATCGATCCAATTGTCGAAACATATGGAACACCATTCATTCCTTCTCTTTCTTCTTGTGTCTTAGGATACATGCTCTTAGATAAATAAATCCTATGCGATGTGGATAAGAATCTCCTCTTGGAATTCTTCATGCTAATCCTCTTTAACACTTTGTCTATGTACGTGGATTGGGATAAATCAATCAACCTTTTTGATCTATCTCTATAGATCTTTATACCTAATATATAAGATACGTCTCCCATATCCTTCATGGAAAATTTCTTAGATAACCATATCTTAATAGACCAGAGCATTGAAATGTCATTTCTAATAAGCAATATGTCATCAACATTAAGCACTAAGAAAATGATTGCACTCCCACTTACCTTCTTGTAAACATAAGGTTCATCCACATTTTTTATAAAATCAAACTCTTTGATTTTTTCATCAAAATAGATATTCCAACTCTGCGATGCTTGTTTCAGTCCATAAATAGACCTTTGCAACTTGCATACTTGATTAGGAAATTCTTTTGATTCAAAACCTTCAGGTTGTGTTATATGAACATCCTCTTGCAAATTCCCATTGAGAAATGTTATTTTGACATCCATTTTCAGAATATTATAAGCATGGTATGTAGCCATAGCTAATAAAATCCTTATGGACTTAAGCCTTGCCAATGGCGAAAAAGTCTCTTCGAAATCAACACCTTGTTTTTGTTTGTAAACTTTTGCCACCAGCCTTGCTTTGTACGTATGTACATTGCCATCCGTATTGGTTTTTCTCTTAAAAACCCACTTGCACCCAATAGGTACTATACCTTCAGGTGCATCCACCAAAGTCCATACTTGGTTAGTGTACATGGATTCTATTTCGGATTTTATGGCTTGCCATTTTAAAGAATCGATGTCTAACATTGCTTCCTTAAAATCAGTAGGGTCATCATTCATAAGTGAACCATTATCATTTCCTTTTTCAACATTTAGATCTAATCTAATAGGAGGATGACGTATCCTTCCAGAATGTCGCGGACTATGTGTTTCTTAAACCATTGGTTGTACATCTAATATGTTAACTTCTAGTTCTTGTTCCACTTGAATGTGTGTTTGTGGTTCTAGAAATTCTTTAAGTTCCACATCACTCCCACTACTTTCTTTAAGATTAAATTCTCTTTCTAAGAATGTAGCATGTCTTGAGACAAACACCTTTTGCTCAAGAGGATAATAAAATTGATATTTAAAACTTTCTTTTGGATACCTCACAAACATGCATTTATCTGATTTAGCTTCGGGCTTATTAGATATTGCATGCTTCACATAAGCATCACATCCCCAAATCTTCAAGTGTGATAACCTTGGTCTTTTACTAGTTCATATCTCATATAGAGTCTTGTTAACCAATTTGGACGGAACTCTATTTAATAGGTAAGCAGCAGTTTTAAGAGCATACCACCAAAATAAAACTGGAAGAATTACATGACTCATCATAGAACGTACCATATCTAATAAAGTACGGTTTCTCCTTTCAGAAACCCGTTATCTTGTGGAGCTCCAGGTGGAGTCCATTGTGAAAGAATCCCATCCTCTTTCAAGTAACCAAGAAACTCATGGTCTAAGTATTCGCAACCTCGATCAGGTCTGAGTGTCTTAATACTCTTATAAATTTGTTTCTTTACTTCAAGTATAAATTCTTTGAACTTTTCAAATGCTTCAGACTTGTATTTCATTAAATACACATAGCCATATCTAGAATGGTCATCTGTAAATGTTATCAAATAAGAAAATCCACCTTTTGCTTGAGTAGACATAAGGTCACATACATCTGAATGTATACGCTCTAACAACTCATTAGCACGTTGTCCCTTTCCACTAAAGGATAGTTTGGTCATCTTACCCATCAAACAAGATTCACAAGTTTCATATGATTCATAATCGAAAGGATCTAAATATCTTTCTTTACGTAACTTAGTGATTCTTGTTTCATTAACATGACCTAACCTACAATGCTTTAGTCACTTAATCTCCTTTTCTTGGTATGTATGTTTAGAATTGGTCTTTCAAGATCTAATTCATACAAACCATTTGTAAGCGTACTAGATCCATAATAAACATCTCTTTATAAAAAAAAACAACTGTTATTCTTAATAATGAAGACAAATCCATTCATGTCCAAACATGAAATAGCAATAATGTTTCTTGTGATAACATGAACATAATAATAATAATTTAGTTCAAGTATAAAACCAGAAAGCAAAGCTAAACTACAAGTTCTTAAAGCTAATGTAGCAACTCTTGCTCCATTACTGACTCATAAGTCCACTTCGCCTTTTCTTAACGCTCTACTATCTGTCAGTACCTCCACATTGTTACAAATGTGAGAGCCACATCCGGTACCTAATACCTAAGATTGTTAAACAGAAGTAGAAAGACTGATTTCAATCATAAACAAACTTGAAGTTGAAGCTACGCTTAACTTCTTTTCCTTCAAGCTAGCAAGATAAGCTTTGCACTTCCTTTTTCAATGTCCAACTACGCCACAATGGAAATAGATGCCTTTGTCATTCTTCTCCTTGACACCACCTGCTGGCTTTGCTATTTTAGCATAAGCCTTTTGGTTTTTGTTCTTGTTCTTCTTCTCAAGAGGTCTTACCCTTATTCTTGGAAGAAGAAGAGCCAACAACAAGAACAAAACTAGATTCCTTCTTAAGGCATCTCTCAGCAGTTTTAAGCATGTTGAACAATTCAGCCAATGACACTTCCCTTTGTTCATGTGGAAATTCATAATAAATTGTGAAAAACTCGAGGCAAGAGACTGGAGCACTAAATCAATGCTCAACTCGAGGTTCAGTTCATACCCAATTGGCCTAATTTTTCAATGTAGCCAATCATCTGTAGAACATGAAGTTCCACTGAAGATCCATGAGCCATCCGACATTGAAACAGAGCTCTTACAGTCTCAAACCTCTCCACCGAACTGTGTGCACCAAACAACTCTTGAAGGTGTCTAGGAACATTTCCCTTGCATTCATATTTTCATGTTGCCTCTGAAGCTCGGGAGACATGCTAGCTAACATCACACATGTAACTTGCTCATTATCATCAATATGACTTTGATAATATTCCTAATCCTCATTGGCAGCATCTTGCACAGGTTCAGGTAGAAACTCAGTGTCAAGAACAAACAATTTTTTAAAGGTTACGCAACCAGTCTGAAAATTTTGATCCAGTCAATTTGTTTGCATCCATGATGCTCCTCAGGGACAAGTTCGTACTCATTTTCAAAACTGTTTCGTCAAAAAATGAAAAAAAATAGTTTATGTCGTAAAACCATATAAATAAGGACTTTAAAATTTTTGGTTACTCTCACTATTTTAAACAAATTAATAGCCCTTACTATTAATCCGAGAAATTATCACATAATTTCCTAGTGGGTTAGGATCTCATTTTAATTTAATTGATCTTGAGTTTGTTCAACAAACCAACTAAATTAAAATTTGGTAGAAAACATTTTATCAATCACATCCTATGTGATTCCTAGATCTGTTAGGGGACAACTCCTTGCCCAAAACATATCTAATACGCGATTACAAACTTTGCCTCTAAATTAATTTGATCATGAGTTTACTCTTCCAACTCATATAAATTTAGTTAAGTAAAACTCACGGTTTTAAGACTAAATATGTTCAAATTAAAGCGGCCTTGAGTTTACTTAACAAGCCTAACAATAAACAAAACTCTGGTTTAATCCTATAACAATGGAAGACACTATTTATATTCTAAACATGTACATAATATTTTAATGAGGGATTTAAAAATTTAGGTCTCATTCTAAATAATATAATCTTATTATATTAATATATTCTAAATATAAAATTAAAAAATATTTAATTTAATTAATCAACTCTTGAAAAATTAAATTAAATTATTTTAATAAATAAATTAACCTTAATCTCATTAAGGAAAATAAATAAATAAATAAAATACAAATCAACTACGAAGAAGCAACGCACGCGCCAACACCACTCCAGGAGGCATTCTGCAGAACGTCGCTGTAATCTTTTTTTTCCCTTCTTATTTCTGGTCTGCTGGCTTCGTGGCTTGTGCTTTCTCTGCCTCCAGTCTTTTTCTCTACGCCATCTCCAAAAGTATGAAACACACAAGTTTTATACACATATGTATCTAGAGAGAGAAATCACTATAGAGAGAGAAACCACCACCATTACCGACGGTGGTTCTCAAACCGCGGGCGACCATACTTTCCGTCGGTGGCATCTATTCTTCAACAGCCATTAAGCACAATAAAAGTCATACATGGAATCATCTGAGTTTGAATAAATAAGCATTGAATAAACAGACAAACACAAACGTAAGCCAATAAAACTCGAATTAAATGGATAGAACTTAAACCAGAAGCATGGAACCGTTTCCAGTTCATAAATAAAGAGCAAAGCATACGTTATGATTTGTAAACCAAAATCAATAAAAAGTGGACTTTAAGAACATCATCTGAAACATTTTCTATTTTGTCAGTTATGCAAATTGAAGAGACAACAATAAAGAATGAAACTCTTTATCATCAGCTCTTCAAAAATGTCACACGAGTGGAAAAACAAACGCAACAAAGATCAAAATACAAGAATTTTCCAGAATCACAGGAATCGTATTCAACATTTCCAGAAATAGATAAAACGTATCCCACATTTCCAGAAACCCCTGTAACCATTTTACATCTCCAGAAACACATATAACTATTTTACATCTCCAGAAATAGTTAACGCATGCTAAAGTAGCAGTCAACAAAAAATTACACGTCCTTCCATATCCAAAACACTTTCCTGATGAACAAGAATAAGAACATAATAATTTTTCCAAAAAAATGAAGCACTCCAGTTTCATTTCCAAAGACAAAACGGAGGCTTTCCAGAACATTTCTTGACAGCAAATGAGAGACAAATTTATGGAACATTTCCATAACAAGCAGAAAATAGAGCATGAACGATACTGTTTCGAACAATACCAGAAATAAACACAAAAAAATTGTCAAAACAATTTTAACGAATAAATATGCAACTTTTGCATATTTAAATCAAATCAAAAATAAAACAAGCTTATGAATCACAATTAAATATGTTAAAGGTGTCTCTGATACTATTGTAGGAAAATTAACGCAAGATTGAATCTAAGCGCAACCTAATGAATTTAAAATTTTTCCACATAATCAACTTTAACAAAATTTGATTTGAGACAAAAAAAAAAGAAATTAACAAAGTTATACTAACCTGTTTCGATTTCCTGTTGTATTTTTCCTTTCGCCTTGAATCTGTCAATCTACGAGCTGTTCAATAGTCCGGCCTCTAATGGTATCCACAAATCTATTTGAAGAAAACTCAAATCTAATTTGAGAGGAAAAATGTAAGAAGTGCTAGCTCCAAATTTTCTAATTTTTCCTTTTATATGAAAAACCATATGTGCTAGCTCCAAATTTTCTAATTTTTCCTTTTATATGAAAAACCATATCTTCATGTTCTTGGAATTTATCAAAATTACAACTAAAGTCAAACTTTAGTCATAATTACGAATGAGTCCTTATAAGATCAAGTATCATATATTGATCCTTAAAATTTCTAAAACTTCTCAATTAAGTCCAACTTAATTCAAATTTCATTTTCTCCTTTATAGATCTTTTATTTGTGACCCATTAGGCTCCTAATATGTTAGTCATGATTATAAATTATAATTTTAATTCATAATTAAAATTAGATAAATTAAAATTCATTTTAATTTATCTTTAATTCCCTAATTAAACAATTTATAATCACAGATTATGATTAACATCTAGCAACATGTCATGACTACCCAAATATTAGGAATGTCAAATTGGTTTGACTTAATCTGTCTATGCATAGCTATGATGTATAAATTAATCCTTTCATTATCTAATGTTCCAATTGGAATTAGAGTATAGAATTCGTGTCTACTCTAAATAATCCAATCATATTCGTTCTTGCTAATTAGTAAATGATTGATAATTGATATTTGGAAACAACTTTTTCCAAATTTCAATTTACTTTTGCCAGAGATTCTCAAAATCATCACTAATAAAGAACAATAAAATATTCTTCCTAATTACTTTAGAAGAACGAATTTTTCATTGATTTACTCAACTATCTCTATATAGTTCATACTATATCCAATAACTACCGAATTGAACTACTCCAAGAGTAAAATATAAGTAGCATCAAAACATAGTAATTCTTACATGAGATAACTTTGAAAAACTCAAGTCTAATGATCAATTATATAACCATCATACTGAGATAATCCACAAACACACAAATAATATTCCATTCGGGATTCTCATAATCAAGTTAGTTCAGTAAACTTATTCTCTAATAAGCACGCACATGTTTGTTTAAGTGTCTCTACACTTTAATTTATGAGATCAATTACTTTTTTCATAAGAAAGAAACAAACATGTGCTAGTTTAAGCATTTCATCAATACCCTGTCTTGATGAAACTGCGACTAGGATTATTTTAGGAATAATAAAAAAAGCAATTCGAATCTCATAGTTATAATCGCATTATAATTTTCAATTACATAATAATTATTCCATAAATTTTATCTTTATGATTAATAATTAAATAATTAATAAATACATAAAGATAAAAAATGTCTTTTATTGAATAAAATATTGTTATACTTATTCAATAAACTTAATAAAATATTGTTATACTTATTCAATAAACTTACAACTAACATAAATTAACTACAAAGGCATAAACCATCACCTTGTCCAATAAACTTAAAAAAATATTATTATACTTATTCAATAAACTTACAACTAACATAAATTAACTACAAAGGCATAAATCATCACCTTGTCACTCACCCTGTCAACCCTTTCACTCCATGACTAACAAAGTCATATGACCGTTGTTTTGTAGTGTAGAAGTGGTTGCTAGTTTATAGGCATTTTCCTTCGGAGTGGTTAGCCAGGGTTACTGGCATGTTGCCACCTTATTTCCACTTGGTATTCTAGTTCCCTTATATGTAAACATTGATGTGAAATAATAGGTCAAGCAATTACCTGAAAACACTTGTCTCTCCCTCTAACCTTGTTCTATTTTCTGCATTTCAGAACTATAACGTATCAGTGATGTCATTAATCTTTTTATGACTTATGTTTATTTGTTTAAAATTATTGTGTTGATAAAAATATTATCATTATTTCATAATTCATT
>JANZXR010087432.1:0-10641 GCA_027575705.1 Erythroxylum echinodendron
TAATTTATACCTAATCGCAACAAAATAATAAAATTAATCCCCAACATATAGTAAGAAGAAAATCGGGGTCCAACACAAGTAGATCTGGCCCTATTTTGATGATTCAACCAATGTTTTTACATAAAGAAGGTAAAGATGGATCTCTAATCCATTACTTCAAAACTAATGGAGAACCTGTCTATATTAGCCATCATCGTGGACATTTTGTTTGAGATGTATATTCATCTATGTGCGAACCATTTTTTAAAGTCTGTCTAAATTATAAACCAAACAGTGATGATGATGAGCTTTACAATTGAAGGAGAAAGAAGAAGAATAGAGGAAGACAGCAAGAAATCATTTATTGTCAACCCTCTCAATAATTATCTCCTCAACATGATGATCATAATGATGATTCTAGACCATAGATTGGGATTAAAAACCCAAGGGTAAGACTTTGAAATCTTCGTGAATTGCTTAACACTATTGACAAGGAACATTTGTTCCATCCAGAGTCAATCTCTAAACATCATCAGGCAATTATTCCTTCTATTCCTGTTGTTCCTAATCCAAACCCTATTCCTTTCATGATGTTCAAACCATATGAGGAATAATTTACTCCACTAAAGGGACACACTGATGACAATAATAGGGTTATCTCTAACCCTTATGTTTGTACTACAAGAATTACTTCTCATAGAATTGTGATTTCAAATCCTTTTGATGAAACTCTCAAATGGAAAAATGATAATGCCTTGGCCTAAAATAAAGTTATGGCCTACAATTTCTTCCCAAATCCAAACATTATACAAGTCTTTAAAAGACCAGATGGCCCAACTTGATGTAGATCCTAGAAGATACATTGACACTCAATATATTGGCCCTAATTTCAACCATAAAGAGCAAGAAATCAAAAAGGTGAAAGAAAATAGCAAAAACTCAAAAAAGTAGAAGAAGTACTTTAAAGAATGGAAATTGATATGCAAAAAGAACATTCCAAAACTATTTATAAAGCTTACCCCACACCTTTTCCAATTATCCAAGCCATTTATTCTTTGCCAACATACCCTAAAGTTGTTGACTATGAGAAGGAATTCAAAATGAATTATCCTTTAATTAGAGGGCATATCCATTTTACCACCACTAAACCTAAATCGACCAAATCCTCAAAACATAAATATGATAAGTCCTCTGAGCCATCACCCTCATACACAAAACTAGTTGATCCATGGAACAAATTTTTATAAATCAAAACCCCACCTTCTTCTCCACCAAAACCAAAACCTCCACAATCCATTGGGAAGTACAAAGCTCCTCATATAGGGTTCATAGCAACTCTTTCATCACTATCTGTTCTTGCTATATCTGAAGAAGAATGCCCCTCTGAGCATTTTAATATATCTAAGCAATCTTCTGAAATATATAAACCATCTTCTAATGAGTCTGAACAATTTGCTAATTTATCTTATCTACCTCGAATTATGATGACCATGCCTGAACCTACTGAGGTTGAACCTGAAATTAATGAAGATGAATCCATAGGAACTGAACCTTTCAAAACCTGACCACAGATAGTGCCAGTACCACCAACAACTAAACCTACTTTAGGACCTTGGTTTACCTTCAATGATCTTCCATTAAAAAAATGGAGAGAGCATCTTCATGAACTTGATGCCTGGATTTACTTACAAATGACTTGACCAAATCATCCATTAAGGGATATTTTGTCCAAATTTACTTTTCATTTTGTCGGCACTTTACGAGAATGGTGACAAGGTCTAAATGATTATCGATGGTTTCAGAATATACAAGTCACATTTGCTAGAATACTTCTTGGCGTAATTCATAAAGTGTTTATTGGTGATTTCCAGCTTATTGATAAAAAAACCAGGCAGGAGTATTTTGGGATGAAGTGTTGTTCTATGGATTGAAGAGATTTACAAAAGCATTTTCAACATATGATGGAATGTTATTATCTTCTCAATGGATTCAATGATGTCAATCTCCCTTATAAATTTATTTCTTCTCTTCCAGAAGAATTACAACTTAAATTACAAAGAACCATTGTCGCACTTCGAAGAGATATGAGGGATATATCTCTTGGGGAAATATATCAACTCACCTTATCTTCACTTGACAAGCTTTGTGACCAGTAAATGTTTTTCAAAAACATAATCAAAGGCAGTCCTCTATTGAAAAAGGCTTGCAGAAAGCCTTACTTGAAGATCAAGTGTAAGGAAAAAAAATGACTGTGATTATCACATAAAAAAGAAACATCATCATAGAAAGTTCTCCTACAAGAATTTCCACAACTCCCACAATTCTCATGAAGGAAACCATAAGCCCTTCAAAAGAAAGAAACAACAAAGATTTGTCAGATTCTTCAAACAAAGAAATCCTTAAGCAAAAAAGGCAGATTGATACTTTATCTGTGGCGAGTCAAGACATTATGCTCGTCAATATCCTAATGAGACCAAAAAGATGTCAAACTATTGGATTCCATTGAAGCTATCATGCCAATCCAAGATGATGGAAACATTAAAGACTTTATTGAAGAACAATCTAGTGAAGATGAGGATGTCAAATTTGTTGTTCCAATCAATTCTCTTGAGGAAGAGTATGAATCCTCTGATTCCTCAATTTCTACTGATATTGAAGATGACATGTTATATATGTTACAACATAAGTGCTTGAAGGTAGAATCTAGACCCCTCACAATTCCTCAACCTTTTATCCATATTCAGTTACTATAACAAGATAAATATGATCAACCCATTAAGGCTATCAAGTATATGGACTTTGGATCATGCAGAAGCATTATGAAGCCTAACATACTTCCACCTGAAGTATGGATTTCCCATGATGAATATTTTATTGCTGCTAATGGCAACTCATTTAAAATTGGGCTTATTACATAAAAGAAAACAGGGATCTACTTCTTCCCTAATAGTGTGGTTTGGACTAAAGTCCTTGATGGCCATCTCTCTGGCCCAAATATTCTGATTGGCATGGATGTCTATTATAAGGCATATCCATTACAAATTCTCCTTATAGGAATTAAATGTCATGCTAATTTTCATGCTTACACTGACATCATAAATGTGTTTAAACTCACACAAGTACCACCTCTATATGAAGCCCTATGAGACCAATTTTTAGAACACTGTCCTGAGAACCATGTATAGTTCTCAAGTCCTCATTCTCTATAGATGAATCCTCACTTCTTTATCCATCTCCCATTCAAAAAGAATGAGGAAATCAACCATACAAAGGCTACTCATCCAGGTATGAACCCTAATGAGCTGAAATTAGCATAGGAGGAATGTGTTATTTTACTGCAGCAAGGATTAATTGAGTATAAAACATCTAACTAGGCTCGCCAAGCTTTTTATATGAACAGGTGATCTGAACAGAAGTGCGGGAAAAAGAGGTTAGTGATTGATTACAAACCTCTCAATGCTTTCTTATAAGATGACAAGTTTCCTTTGCCAAAGCTTAATACTTAAGTACAATTTCTCAAAAAAGCTACAATCTTCTCCAAGTTTGACTTAAAGGCAGGATTTTGGCATCTTTTAATTAAATCTTAGGAGAGATACAAAACAATCTTTTTTATTCCTAATGCCCAATATCAATGGATAGCGATGCCATTTGGACTCAAAGTAGTCCCTTAATGGGACATGATCAAGATATATGAACCTATTCTCCCCAGTGCTTTATTTTACATCGATGGCATGCTTCTCTACTCCAAAACCCATGAAGAACATCAGGCCTTACTCCAATCTTTTTTGGATCTCACAAAACAACATAAGATTATAATTTTAGTAAAAAAATGCCATATTGGGACGACCCAATCAAAATTTTAAGGTATGAACTTCCACGATGGATTTTATTAGTTTAGTCCACATATAGTTAGTGAACTATTACATTTTTCTGATGACAATCTCAATACTAAACATATTCAACAATTCCTTGTAATCGCTAACTACATCAGAGATTTCATCCTCCATGTCGTTGATTATATATCTCCATTATCAAAGTTGTTGAGAAAGAATCTAGCACCATGGAGTAAAGATCATACCAGAGTCATACAACATTTAAAACATGCTTGTCAAAATCCACCAATTTTTAAAAATTCCTGACAAAGGCCAGCACATTTTGTAGACAGACGCTAATGATCATTATTGGGGTGCTGTTCTCATTGAAGAGATTGAAGAGAAAAGACACTATTGTGACCATGCTAGTGGATAGTTCAAAAATTCTGAAAAGCATTATCATTCTAGCTACAAAGAGATTTTGATAGTAAAAAAGGGAATTAAAAGTTCAATTTCCACCTCAGCCCTTATCACTTTATAATAAAAATGTACAACGCAACTTTTTCCAAGATTCTTGAGCCTAAAAAGAAGAAACTACTAGATAACTAGTTGCTTCGATGGCAAGAATGGTTTTTATGCTATAAATTCACAGTTCGTCATATCAAGGGATGCACAATATCCTTGTCAACTTTCTTTCTCGACCCAAGCAATAAGTTCAGTTGATCTCTCCTCTTCTCTCTACAATAATACCTCTTCTCCTTCCCATTATGGAGTTTTTGTAGTATTCAAAAACTTAAAAATCCTTCCCTCCTCTTTCCAAGACTCCTCTAACTTGTCACGCACTATAAAGTTCCACACCAAATGGAGAGGTTAAGCCAAAAGTCTATAGAAGATTTCAACTATTCTTTGATGTTTAAGACAAGTTTAGAGATGGGTAAAAGACTCTAGAATCTTGTAGATAATACTTGAACATGTAGATAGATGTAGAAAATTCTAAATGATGAATGTGAGCCATTCGATTAAATGAATCCTAGTCGTCCATTGAGGAGGTAGAAGACTATAAATACCCAAGGGGTGTTCATTTGTACTATACATAGAAACTCATAACAATAGCCTTGTAAAGCTTTATTGAGTAATACTAACATTCTCCAAGTTTCCTCATTCTTGTTCTTGTGTTATATTTCATCTTTACTAACTTGTACTAGCTTTGCTTCTAGCATTCAAAGGAGAGGTTGAATTAGTTACGAGACATACAACTAAGTGTCACATGGTTCGTTATTAAAAAGACCAAGCTTTTAACGATTAGTATAAGAGCTAGGTTATGTTCATTGTTGCCTAGTAAAGATATCGGGAACAAGTGGGACTTCCAAAGTGGGGAGAAAAGAAGAAAACAATTAGGGAGAGATTAAGGTCAAGAGACATTTTGGTGGACATCAATGGAAGGCTCGCAAAGGTGGAGCTTATGGTAATCGAGGGGCAAGAGAAGTTTAAGTAGATGGACCAATACATATAAGAACTTGAGAAGGGGAGAGAAGAGTTCTAAGAGGAGATGTAAGTGCCTTGAACATTACCGCTTCCAAATTTCTAGACCAAGTGAAGACTTTAGAGCAATCTCTTCAATCCTAGATTCTCTATCTCAAAGAAGAGCTTGCAAAGGTCATTTTTGAGTTGCCTAAGACAAAGGATGAACTAATCCTTTGCAAGAGGGAAATTGCTCAAAGGGGAAGCAATGCTATGCCCACAGTAGTCACTATTTCTTTGAAGGTGGACGTGCCAAAGCTGAAAGAGTATGGTGGGTTGAGGAACATGAAGGAGATTGACAATTTCTTTTAGAACTTGGTACAATATTTTAAGGTGCTTGGTGTCATGGAAGATGTTAAGAAGATTGAAAGTGTCACTCTCTACATTGTGGATACCACAATGGTTTAGTGGAGGAGAAGGCATGGTGATATTGAGAAGGGTATTTGCATTATAGACATATGGGACGAGTTCAAGAAGGAACTTAAGAGGCAATTTTACCTTGAAAATGTTGAATTGGAGGCAAGAGCCAAACTAAAAAGTCTCAAACAAAAAGGAAGCATTCTAGATTATGAGAAGCAGTTCTTCACGGTGTTTTTTAAGATCCTCGACTATCGAGATAAAGAAGCACTCTTTACCTTTATAAATGGTCTAAAAAATTGGGTGAACTTGGAGATCCAAAGTTGTGGTATAAGACCTCGCCACTTCCATTTTCATTGTCGAATCGCTTATTAAATTCAAGAAGCTCAAGAAACTCAAGTCTCATAAAGACAAGGGTAGCAAAGGAAAAGGTGAGAGAAAAAAACCATCAAAGTAAAGAAGGCTCCCACAAATATGGCAAGCATAAGAAGAGTAGCCATAAGGAGGAAAAAGGTGGGAGCATCTATCAAATGCTTTTTTGTGAGGGATTACACAAGGCAAGGGAGTGCCTAAAGAAGAGCAAACTATCCATCTTGATTGAGGAAAAGGAGGAGAAATGATAACGCAAAGAGACCAAGATGGGATTCTTGCAAATCCTAAACGCCATCAAGGCCAAAGTTAAGGTGCGTAAGTCCAAGAAGAAGGGACGATTGTTCATGGAAGTCAAGGTGAGTGATAAATTCGTAAAAGCTTTAGTTGACACTAATTCATAACTTCCTCGAAGTAAAGGAAGCCAATCTATTAGGCCTTAAGTATAGCAAGGAGCAAGGCTGACTTAAGACAGTGAATTCCGAGCCTAAGTTCACCTTTGGAGTTGCTCGTGGCATCAAGGTATGCCTAGGTGAGTGGTGTGGCCTTATTGATTTCAGATATATCTAACCATCAAAGGTTTCATATGGTGTACTCGTGCTTTTTTAAAAGAAGCATGATTGGTCACTCCGATTGTGAATTGACTTAGGGCATTCAACAAGATCACCGTGAAGAGAAAATATCCTATTCCCTTCGTCACTGATTTGTTTGATCAACTTGGAAATGCATGATGGTTCTCAAAGCTTGATTTGAGGTCAAGCTGTTATTAAGTGGGGATTACAAAGGAAGATGAACTAAAGACGACGTGTGTTATGAGGTATGGTTCCTTTGAGTTTTTAGTCATGTCCTTCTTGTCACATTTTGTACCCTTATGAATCTGGTATTTCAGCCCTTCTTGGACAAATTTGTCATAGTGTACTTAGAAGATATTGTTGTTTATAGCAAAACATTATAGGAACACGTCAAACACCTATGACAAGTTTTCTAAGTACTAAAGGAGCATGTGCTTTATGTGAAGAAACAGAAATGTGCTTTTGCACTACATGAAGGGATGTTTTTAGGGAACATTGTGGGAGGAGGTAAGCTAAAGATGGACATGTCTAAGGTGCAATTCATCCATAATTGGTAACTACTAAGGAAGGTGTCCGAGTTATATTCCTTTCTTAGCCTTGTCAACTATTATTGAAGATTAATTAAAGGTTATTCTTCCATAATAGAGTTTAGGTTTGGGATGCTAAGGTTTAAGGAGCATTCAAAGCATTGAAACAAGCGATGATGAAAGAACTAGTGTTAGCCCTTCCCGATCACACCAAAGCATATGAGGTACACACAGATGCTTCTGACTTTGCCATTAGTGATGTCTTGATGCAAGAGGGACATCCAATTATTAATAAGTGTCGTAAGCTTAATAATTCTGAGCACCACTATATGGTTTAAGAGAAGGAGATGACCACAGTGGTGCATTGCATGCGCACTTTGAGACATTATTTGGGGTCCAAGTTCGTTGTTATGACTAATAATGTTGCCACAAGCTACTTCCCCAACCAAAAGAAGTTGACTCCTAAGCAAGTTAAGTGGCAAGCTTTCTTGACAGACTTTGATTTTGTGATGAAGTACAAGTTGTAGTGGCTTATGCCCTTAATAGGAAGGATGCGCTAACTGCCATCACCAGTCCAAGTTTTCTTTTAGTGGATTATGTCAAAGAGGGACTTGAGCATGACCAGTAAGCCAAAAGTTTGGTGGAGTTGGCAAGTCGTGGAAAGACACACCAATTTTGGCTTAGGGATGCGGCGCTCATTACCAAAGGTCATCGAGTGTATGTGCCGAAGTGGCAAGGCTTAAGGAAGGAGATTATTAAGGAGTGACATGACTCAAAATGGACGGGAAATCTTAGTGCTCATCGTACATTGGCACTTATAGAGTGTGCATAATCTTGTCACCAAATGTACGATGACATTGATTTATATGTGAAAACTTATCTTATATGCCAACAAGACAAGGTGGATCAAAATAGGCAAGCTAATTTGCTAGAACCATTGTCTATTTTGGAGAACCTTTGGGAAAGTATTTTCGTAGATTTCATCATATATCTACCAAAGTCCAAAGGATGTAGCAACATCACGGTGGTGGTGGATAGATTTAGCAAATATGGAGTGTTTATCCCTGTGCCTACAAAATTTACAGTTGAGGATGTGACACATCTATTCTTTTGACATATGGTGAAGTATTGGGACATAACCAAGACAATTGTAAGAGATCGGGATACTCGCTTCAATAAAAGGTTTTAGATGGAGTTGTTTAAGCTAATAGGGTCTGAGCTCAACTTCTCTACAAGCTTTCATCCTCAAACCAATGGACAAACCGAGAGGGTGAATACAGTACTAGAGTTATTTTTAAGGCATTATGCGAATGCTAACCAACATGATTGGGCAAAGTTGCTTGATGTTGCCCAATTTTCATACAATTTGTAAAAATGTGAGTTAATAGGAGCTAGTCCATTTGAGATTGCCACATGAAAAGTACAACCAATGACTCCTTACATTTTGACGATTAGGTACAAAGGTCTAAGTCCTGCCACATTTAAGTTTTCCAAGAGTTGTCATGAACATACTTGGCAAAGGCTGCCAAACGAATAAAGAAATGGGTAGATGTTAAGAGGAGACATTTGGAGTTTGAGAAAAGAGACTTAGTGATGCTGAAGTTCCTTCCACATTAAAGATGATCGTTTGCCAAGTTGCACAAGGGGCTAGTAAGGTGTTAAAAGGTCCCTTTCCCCATTGGCAAGCTAGCCTATTGTTTGACATTGTCCTCACATTTGAAGATGCATCTAGTCTTCCATGTGAGTTTCTTAAAACCTTATCATACCGATAAGGAGGAGCTAAGTAGGGGTGAGTCAAGGAGAGCACCCAAGACCATCAATACTTCTTATAAGCACGAGGAAGAGGAAATATTGGTGCATCGTGTTATACTAAAAAGGAGTTTCATCCAGGCTATGTGGAGTACTTTGTGAAATGGAAGGGATTACCTGAGAGTGAGGCGAGTTAGAGCATGAGCTCACATTATGGGATTAAAAGGAAATGGTCGAGGCATACAAGGAGGAAGTGATGAGGGCGTCACCCAAATGAATAGAGAAGAGTGTCATACACTGTGAAGTTCCCCACCAAATGAAGAGGTTAAGTCGAAAGTCTCCAAAAAATTCCACACTATTGTTCTATGCTCAAGACAAGTCTAAAGATGAGTGGAAGACTCTAGAATCTTATAGACAATTGTAGATAATACTTGAACATGTAGATAGATGTAGATAATTATAGACGATGAATGTGAGCCCTTGGATCAAATGAATCCTAGCCACCATTAAGGAGGTGGAAAACTATAAATACCCAAGGGGAGTTCATTTATAGCATATTCATTTATAGCATACATAGAAACATATAAAGCTTTTTTGAGTAATACTAACATTCTCCAAGTTTCCTCATTCTTGTTCTTACGTTATCTTTCATCTTTACTAATTTGTGCTAGCTTTGCTTATAGCATTCAAAGGAGAGGTTGACTTAGTTGTAAGAAATATAACTAAGTGTCACACAGTTTATTGGTGAAAAGACCAAGCCTAAGACAAACTACATTGGAAGAGATTCTCACTCTTCTCTAATAAATTCTTTTTTATTATCTCTTACTCATCATTACTCTCAAAGTTCCTCCCCATTTTCATCATTTTGATTCTGTCACACCTTATTGAGTGCTATATCATCTTTATGATACACTAGCTGAACTAGTATTCTGGCATTTATGGGCATTATCTTCTCAATATACATTTCCTATTTCCCTTTCTCCTCTCTATATCTATAGACATCTTTCAGACCCTACCAATTCTAAATCTCTCTTTTAGACCTTCCTTAAATGGTTCCAACTCTCCCAAAATGGCGTATCCAGATTTCACAAATTCTGAATAAACATCAACTTTGGACCATTCCCTTAAGAGACGAAAAAGCTTATTCCATCTTCATCATCCATCTTCCGTACTGTCTGACTACAACAGCTTACATTTGTACCTTTAATCATATCCAACATTGGCTTACCTCTGTTGATTGGCCTATAGATCACAATCAAATGATGACTAATCTATATTCCTTTCTTGATCATCTATATCATCATCCCAAAACAGTTACATCACTGAATCCACATCTTTAGGTCCTTATCTTAGAGATTTTACTCTCCCAAAACCCATTTCTCCCTCTGCTGGATATTGGACTTCAGTTTACCAGTTTATTTTTACTAGTTTTAACATCATGGCTAGCGACTTACCTTGTCCTCCAAGCCATGAACTCCAGTAACAAGCTGTTCTTGCAGAAAGTCCTCTGCAACCTAACAAAGTTGACCCCAGTAAGCCTAATCCATTTCCCGATGCTCAAAGCCCATGGCATCTAATTTTGTATGACACAAAAATTAACTGTTTTATCCAAACCATAGACAAAGTTGATGAAAAATGGAATTGACAGAAGATTCCGACAATGAAAGTGATGGCCCACGTTGTAACATCCCCTCACCAATTGCCATGAATAGGAGTGTATAAGTGTATAGTGACATATGCATGCATTCATATATG
>JANZXR010087443.1:0-10640 GCA_027575705.1 Erythroxylum echinodendron
AGCAAAACACTTTTAGGCATTCCTAACCCGTTCCAATTTACTAAATTACCCTTCCCATAGGTGAGGGGATGTTACACGAAAAAAGTCAAACATAGATGCAGGAGGTCTAAATAGAACCTAGTGGTCAAAGTAGACGGTAAAAGTTAAACATAGACGCAGAAGGTCTAAACAGAACATAGTGGTCAAAGTAGACAGTAAAAGTCAAACATAGATGCAGAAGGTCTAAACAGAACATAGACGCAGAACAATAGACGCAAAAAGATAGATGCTTTGGGAAAATTGCCATAATTTTCTCTACAGATATCAGATTAGGGTGTTCTTTATATGGTTTGAAAGAACACTTCAAGATCTACAACTTTAATGAAGACCTTGAAAACAAATTCTATTGTCTAGAGGGTAAAAAATGGAGCAAACAATATTAAATAGAAGGAGATGTTTCGGTCAACAATAGAAGAGGCAGAAAGTCGACTTAAGAAGGTATGATGTCATCACAGACGATGTGACATCATCACAGACGATACTATCTAAACTCCTCAACTCAAAAACAATTTTCTTGAATATCTATTCGTCTTCATCAACTCTCGTATAAAAACATATATATATTCATACATGCTTAGTGAAGAAACAGAGCATATCACCTTTCTATATCTAACTCTCTACACTAATCTTATACATCATTTTATTTCTATTTCAACTCTAGGAACCATTTCACAACACCTGAGCAATAATAATCCATCAAAACCCAAATAACATCATATTCCCAAATTTTCACCCCTTTATCACAGTGTCCAAGTATATAATGATATGCAAATGACAAGCTTATGCAGATGACAGTAACTCATCAGATTTATTTCAAATCTCCAACACTAAAGAACTTATTCACTAGCTTCTTGTTGAAAAACTCCAAGATCTTCAACTACCCACAGTGCCTTAATTTCATGTAAAATCGCGTGCTCCTCTGTGAACACTAACCAACTTCTGGTTTCTCTTAAGGAAAAAGAAGCACTTTAGGAGTAAAGGAAATGGTGAGGGATATGAAAAATCAGAGTTAACTCTCAGAAGGAATTTGATGGAGAACTCTGTGTATAGAAAGAATTTCGGAGAAGATGATAATAGGGATAAGAACTTTGGAAAAGTGTCAATCTCCTCTTTAACTCTCGGATTACTCAAACTTGCTTCTGACACATAATAAAAGCAACTTTACACATGTCACTTTCGTAAAGTCTAAGTTCTAACTTAGTTTCTTTTGAACCAACTCCATCTAACTCTCATCTTTACAATCCAACTATTTCTAAATCTTCATTTGATTTCTTCTCCTCTTTTTCCTATTTTCCATAATAATTATAAATTACAAAAAAATAAATCCTAAGTTCACTAAAATTCATAAATCTTACAATTTTACTAACCAATAATATTTTCTATGCAGAAACATTCAAAATTCTCAAAAATTCACAACTTAGTCCAGATATACCCAGAATTATTCATGAATGCATATACAATTATTTTCATGTGCAAAACCCTCGCTAATCACGTGTATTTGTATGCCATATTATGCATGAGCATGAAAAATGCATTTCTAAGATCTCATTAATTACTCATTTTTACTATTCTAACCTCTAAAAGGTAATGGGATGTTACAAGTCTCCCCTCCTTAAAAGGAATTTTGTCCTCGAAATTCTTATCTAGTTGATCAGGAAGGCAGGGGAATTGTTTCCTCAATACTCCTCCATTTCCCATTTACTTTACCACTCGAATAATTTCTTCCAATTGACTATAGTCAATGAAATCAATCAATCCTCTACTCATTTATTCCGATATCACACTATCTTAACTGTTTCCTCATTATATCTCAGATTACCCATAATTTCACTTCAAATATCGGTAACACATACTTTAGATAGTAACGGTATTTCCCAAACATAACCATGCAGTACTGTGTGAGTCTGTAACATCTTTTATTAATAATACCAACGCATACGTCAATGGTCCTATCATCAATAACTTCATATGGACTAATACGATTCGAGCTTAGTTCATTCTTTTTCCTAATCTGAGCACACCTTTTTCTCAATCTAAGCACACCTTTACAAGGTGACACTCTCGTAAACACCTCATCTTTCGCTTAATAATCCACATCTCTTTAGTGTTAATACACTTAACTCGTATGTCCATATATTCCATATGTTTGGTGTTAATCCACTTAACTCATTCATCAATGTCTTGGGTCACTTAACTCCTATTATTCATTCATTTCACTCATCAACAATATCTAGAATCAGTTATGGCCTTTAACCATTTTAGACCCTTTTCGTTTCAATGTAAGGGCGAATGACCCTTTTTGTCATATAACGCCTCATGCAATATTCTAACGATATCTCTAGGGTAATGACAGATATTCTTAAAGTCAATTAGAACTATACATTGACCTTATGTTCCTACGAACTCCAACTATAAGCTTTAAGCATATCTCCAATAGTTAAGACTGTTGGCAACTCATATAGCAATCTCTTGGTTCTACATCCTTATCCATTAAGTACTATATTCGGCGTATTCCTATTAGGGTGTATAGCCTAGGTTACTGTTCATTCTTTCTCTAATTAATCTCTTAGCTCAATCATCTTTATCGGGTACACATACTTCTTATTTTGATCACGAGTATCATTTTCTAATTCAAACTCAAAATTCATCTTCATTTTCAATTCCTTAATAAGATTCATAATTCGTTATCCTCACTTCATACTTTGTCAATCTTTTCATGTAAAACTAATCTTAAATTTCAATACAGTTAATCCTACTTCATTTAGCTTGAAAATTTACTCGACATTCTACTCTCTTTATTGGCTCAGGTTTAGTAACCTCAATATCTGAATTTGAGTCATTCTATTATCGAATTTTATGTTCAAGCATCAGATACAACACTATTTTACCGGATCATACTAATTTGTATCATCATAATTTTTCAATAATTCTATCCATTGTCTCTGTCTAGTGTTCAATTCTTTCAAACGCAATAATTACCACTTACTTTAATAATCTGTATAAAATCCAAAATGTTTTACTATCCTTACAGTGTCTCTAAGCTCCTCAATGAAATTTCTATTGCAGTAAGTTCTAAATCACGTATCAAAAATTAGCTCATGAGATTGTCTCCATGCATATGAAATCACTTAATTATGCTGCATTGGATGGTATTCCAATCTCTTATACAAACATGATTGTATATTACAAAATCTCCAATCCAGTGATATAATTATCATTAATGGTTTACTTCCTCAAAATTCTTTTTACAATTATCAGTCTATATGATCGACACATTTTTTTTAATCTCGTCAAAGGGCTATGATCGGTAAAAACCACCTTTTAACAATCTCTGGTAGTATCCAACATACAGCTAGTTCCAAAGAACTCCAAATCTCTCATGTAAATGTCAGTTTCACAATTGACTTCTTTTCTCGAATGATTTTCTCGATTCATTTGCTTTTCTCTGACTTTCATACGAATTTATTCTAACGCCTACTCATTCATTCCAGTTTCTCCCCATATTTCAAGTCAATTGCAAAATTAACCTCCTTTATTGGTAACACATTCATCATATCTGATTTGTATCTCTTATACTTAATGTCAACTCAAATTCAAGAATCCATTTACCTAGTTGGATACTTTACATCAAATAAATTGTGTATACTCTCAGTATCATATTCTACATCTTATCCTTGAGTTCCATTAGGATTAGGGCTCCAATATTCAATTTTGATGAATTACATATTCATTTCCGATTTTTTTCTTCAATGATCACTGCTTAACCTTATTTGGTGAAATTCTTCTTCTTTCAAAGAAGACTTCCTGCTACTATCATCTATATTGTTCATGTATACTTTATCAATCCATTGTTATCATCATTACTGATCAGACATCCTTAGAAATCTCTAGGAGATTGATGTCTGTCATAACTTGTATGATAATAATATCCTTCCTTATAAGGCTCAGTAAGGCATCCAGTAATTTATTTACTCTTATGCTTTGGTATATATCCTCAAGATCATTCCATCTTTTCCAGAGATGTCTTTTCAAGACAATTTACCAAGTAATAACTTACATTCAGGATATCTTAATCTCATTTGGTTCAAGACAACAATTCTTCTTTTGTATCTATTCTTGATCGTGGGGACTGTGCCATGATTGGGCCTTTCTTCTTTTTCACTAAATTCATCACTCATAGTAACATCATTAAGAACCTCAATTTATTGTCTATTGATCACTATTAGCACTTTCATGTATCATTCCAATTCATCTTAAACTTTGAACTATGGGGACTATGACTAGCAATACTCAATAAGTCTTAGATTGCTTCCTATATTATCCCACACATATAATACATATACACCCAATATTCTCACTTGTCATAATAATCCCACTATCAAATATGTATTTATGAAAACAAATTAACTCAACTTTGGGGACTTTCACTTACCTCTTCCTCATTCTTGCATGAAACCCTATCTTATATGCATTTCTAACCTTCTCCTTACTACACAACACTCATCTCTTGTAAGGTCAATTTTGTCTATTTCTTTTCCCATGTATGTATCCTCAATCAATTCAGAATTTTGGATGAAAAATTATTCTAAAATGTCGGTCTCAATTCCCCTGCTATCTTTTTATACTGAATTATAAACTCCCGTCACGATAAGCACATAACCATTTTGGTTCCAAACTAATCCTATTACGATCATAACAATTTATGTCTTCATTGTCATCTACTCATATACTTAAATCTCCTCATTTCTACTCAAATCCCCATTTTCCTCAAACAATTCATGACAACATGTTCACATTTATATCCCATTTAGGGATATGTCACCACAGTACAATCTTGGTGTCATATTCAATAATACATCCGCTAATACAATTATGTTAAAACTTTGTCTGTCATATTCTATCATATCCTATTTCTCATTTCTAGATACCCACAACCTCTATTTTCTCACATTGTGACATATCATCACCATTTCTACTCATGTCCTTATTCTTTCTCAAACAATCCATAACAGTGCAGCGACATTTATATCGATTTCATAGTCAAGAATACAACCACCTGTATATATACACTAAATCTTTATCTGTTATATCTAACCATATACTATTTCTTATACTGAACTACAAACTCTTAGCACAATACTCACATAACTATTTCGATTCCAAAATCATCCTTCTATGTTTATAATAATTCTGTGATTTCATTTCATTTTGCTTGTATATTTTAATCACATCACTTCTGATTATCTCCTTCTTTTCCTTACACAATCTTGACAATATGTTCACTTCCCCATCATATTTGAAGGTGTACCATTTCAGTACAATATCGATATCATGTCCATAATACATATATCACTATCATGGTAGGGAATCTTTATCTACTTTATCGAACCATATATTTTTACTTTCTCACATTCTGTCAGTTCATCATTTTTTTCAATGCCTTTAACAGTTCAGACTCTTAAGGAATGCTCATGTATGTGACTCATACTCATATGACTCATACTAGGGATCAGTCACTACCGTCTGCTATGACATGACTAAAATGCATATAACTGAACACATATTTCGGAATGCCCATTTAAGATAGTACTTCTAGGCTCTGATACCACATAATGTGGCACCCTACTCTCGCAAGACTCGAACCCGACATCGTCGGGTGATATCCGAGTCTGTACCCCATGAGGGTGGCGTGCTAGCACTCAATCATTTCAAGAATCAGTATAACTTGTTTCATTTTGAAACAACAACAAATATATGTGGAAACAATAACCAATTTGGGGCTCACTTTCATTTATAAACATTTCCATTCAACACAAAATATTTACAATTTCACACCACTTTAATGGTGTCGTAATACAATTGTATACAAGAAGTTCCGAGTTAAACAATTCAATACAATTTAAGAAAATGTAATGTAGACGCGAATTGATCCTGACCTCTATCCTTCACTTATATGCTGTAGATACTCCCGTTGGTATAACTGGGTATTCTTCAGATCCTAAAAAATAGTTGCAAATTTTGGGTGAGTTTTGTGAACTCAATGAGGTAACCAGCATCGATGGTTCACTCAATTCATGCAGCACATCATATCACATAACATATAATCACATTGGATCACATACATTTAATCAATCATGCCACATTGTACATTTAACACTTTATAATCATTCGGATCTTACATTAGCAATGCACATGAGACTCACTTTCTTTCTTATTGTTGTGACCGAGTGCCAATCACAGACTTATATAGATATTGGCCTATAGGGCTCAATCAGACAGAATCACAGAGCTTAGCTCTATGTACCAGATCAGAAAAATCACGGAGCAAAGCTCTATATGGAAACGCTTCATAATGGCAACTCAAGTCACAACGCCTTTATCTGAGCATGCATTTTATGAAATGCAATACTTTCTAAATGCCTCATGTATCATAATCTTATGTGAATGTTCAGAAAAAATTTCAGAGTCATCGGACCTAAGTCCGGCATTCCACTTTCGTTGAGAATCATATGACAATTACATATCAAATGCATATTTATTTCATCTCATTCACATACAAGTAGCACTTCAATATCTGAACCCTGATTCACATTCATCGGACCTTCTGTTCAGAATTCACAATCAAACACATTCATTTTATATTCATTTATCATTCATAGCATAACTTAAGCAAACAATAATTGAGAGGAACCATTTAGGTTACTCACAAATTGCTCCCGAAGCTAATGCCTGGAAGTTCCAGCAATATCTGGAGGTTGACGTTCCTATTGCTCCTCTATATCAAACACCATACATATATATAACAATTCGCAAAATTATGAGTGTTTAATAATCTACGTGTATGAAATGAATTATGTACAATGTATGTTCATGACAACCTAGGGTATCTTCTCATCAATTTCATTCACAAAATCATTTTCATATCAAAACTCATCTAAGTATAATTTATACTTAGGTTTATGCCTCACTAAGACCATTAGAATCTCAATTTATTTCTTATTGACTCACTTCAGATTTTTCCAAGCCACACTTTCAGGTCTATTGTTCACATTCAATTTGGAATAGAAAATGCTGTAATTTGATCATACTATCTTCTAGAAAAGTGTTCCTATATGTCTTATCTTTCTATTGACACCAAAATCACTCAATTTGGTTCAGAAACGTGGAAGATATACCTCTAACATTATCAGGTTGTTCACAATCAAAAACAGTGTACTACGTACAACTTCCATCCAGCAATGCAATATCTTAGATAAAGAATCAAAATTATACTTCTTGAGACAATTTGTAAGTCTATATCTCTATTTTACTTCAAATTAAAAAGTGTCTCATTTGGAATCCTACAAATCTAGATGTATCCAAAATACCAAAGGGTGTTCAGGAAGAAAATCCTATTTCACTGTTCCAATAGATTCCACATTTTGATTTGATCAATAATTCTTAATTCAATTTAGAATGCTACAAAAGTTTATAGAGGGATAGAATACTGTGTTAGGAATCTATTGGTTCAAAAATCAGATCATTTGGAGATCTAGAGAAAACGTTATGGTCATATAAGTAAAAGTAGACGAAGCAGAAAGTAGACTAAGCATAAGATAGACACAGAAGGTCTAAACAGAAGATAGTGGTCAAAGTAGACGGAAAAAGTCAAACATAAACACAGAAGGTCTAAACAAAACATAGACCCAGAAGGTCTAAACAAAACATAGTGGTCAAAGTAGACGAAAAAAGTCAAACATAGACACAGAAGGTCTAAACAGAACATAGACGCAGAAGGTCTAAACAGAACATAGTGGTCAAAGTAGATGGAAAAAGTCAAACATAGACTAAGATGGTCTAAACAGAACATAGACGTAGAAGGTCTAAATAGAACATAGTGGTCAAAGTAGACAAAAAAAGTCAAACATAGACGCGGAAGGTCTAAATAGAACATCGTGGTCAAAGTAGATGGAAAAAGTCAAACATAGACGCAGAAGGTCTAAACAGAAGATAGACGTAGAAGAATAGACACAGTGGGAAAATTGCCATAACTTTCCCTACAGATATCGGATTAGGGTGTTCTTTAGATGGTTTGAAAGAAGAATTCAAGATATACAACTTTTATGAAGACTTTGAAAACAAATTGTATCGTATGGAGGGTCAAAAATGGAGCAAATGATAAGATTAGACGAAACCAACTGAAAAAGCAGACGAATTGAAAAAGACAGATGCATTGGAAAAATTGCCATAACTTTCCCTAAAGATATCAGATTAGGGTGTTCTTTATATGGTTTGAAAGAAGACTTCAAGATATACAACTTTTATGAAGATCTTAAAAACAAATTCTATCGTCTGGAGAGTAAAAAATGGAGCAGATAATACTATATAGAAGGAGATGTTTCAGTCAACAGCAGAAGAAGTAGAAAGTCAACTTAAGAAGGTATGACATCATCACACTCGATGTGACGTGATCACAGACGATACTATCTAAACTCCTCAACTCAAAACTATTTTTTTGAACATCTCTAAGTCTTCATCAACTCTCATATAAAAACCTATATATTCATACATGCTCAGTAAAGAAACGGAGCATACCACCTTTCCATATCTAACTTTCTACACTAATTGTATGCATCATTTTATTTCTATTTCAACTCCAAGAACCATTTAACAACACATGATCACTAATAATCCATCAAAACCTAAATAACATCATATCCCTAAGTTTTCACCCCTTTATCGCAGTGTTCAAAAATATAATAATATATAAACGACATTCTCATGCAGATAACAGTAACTCATCAGATTTATTTCAAATTCTCCAATACTGAAGAATTTATTCACTACCTTCTTGTTGAAAAACTTCAAGATCTTTAACTATCTACAAAGCCTTAATTTTCATGCAAAATCACGTACTCCTCTGTGAACACTAATCCACTTTTGGTTTTTCTTAAGGCAGAAAAAACACTTTAGAAGTAAAGGAAATGGTAATGGATATGAAGAATCAGAGTTAACTCTCCGAAGGAATTTGATGGAAAAACCTGTGTATAAAAAGAATTTCAGAGAAGAAAATAATAGGGATAAGAACTTTGGAAAAGTACCAATCCTTGCTTCTGACACATAATAAAAGTAACTTTACACATGTCACTTTCCTAAAGTCTAAGTTCTAACTTAGTTTCTTTTGAACCAACTCCATCTAACTCTCATCTTCACAATTCAACTATTTCCAAATCTTCATTTGATTTCTTCTCCTCTTTTTCCTATTTTCCATAATATTTCATAAATTACAAAATAAATCCTAATTTCACCAAAATTCTTAAATCTCATAATTCTACTAACCAATAATATTTTCAATGCAGAAATGTTCAAAATTCTCAAAAATTCACAATTCAATCCAATTATACCCGGAGTTATTCATGAATGCATGTACAATTATTTTCATGTGCAAGACCTTCACTATTTACATGTATTTGTATGTCATACTATGCATGAGCATGAAAAATGCATTCTAACCTCTCAAAGGTAATGGGATGTTACATAAATAGATAGAATTAAAGTATTAATATTGTAAGATTGTATAAGAGAATATTTGGCAAGACACTTAAGGTTAAAAGGCTATAAGGCTTAAATGAAGGGCAAAGTGGACCTTTCACATCCACTAAGAGTATAAATTAGAAGAAGAAGAATTATAAAAAGAAGGGAGAAAGAAGAGAGTGTCGTGCAAGGAGAGCAAGAGAAGAGAAAAGCTAGGGTTTGTGAAGATCTTGAAGATTTTGAAGATTTTGAAGCTTCAACAAGTAAGTATAAGCATTAACCCTACTTCATTGTTAGATGAAGCATTTTTAGGGTTGTTTAGAAGAAAAATAAAGTGAATATGTATAGGAAGTTGTTGATGAATGATTACGTAAACGTTGTGTTTAGTTAATGATCAAAAACTAGATTATGAATTGTTATGAATTATATTGGATTGGAATTGTGTTGAAAATGAAGTAGAAAAGATGGGTTAATGATAAGATGGGTTATATGTGAAAGGTGGGAAGCAAGAAGATGGAAAATATCCCAAAACACATTCTCAGAATGGGTTTCTGGACATTTTCGTCATGGTGAACTTCTGGGTTTCGCCGTGGTGACAAAAAACATGTTCTAAGAGTTGATTTCTCGACAATTTCGCCATGGCGAACTTGGCTTTGCCGCGGCAAACTTGGTTTTTGCTGCGGTGAACTTTCCAGCATAGAACATGCTTTGGTATTTTGAGCATAACTTTTGGTGTAGTTATCCAAATAGACTAATTTATTTTTTTTTGTAAACTAGAGACATAGGGATACAACTTGTATGATGAAATGGAGTTCTAATTCAGTCTCTAAGGATTTTAAATTTTGGATGGAATTTGAGCATAGAATGTTGTTTTAGTATAAAAACAGCCTGAAAATATTTGGGGTATAACTTTTAGAGTACTGAACCAAATTGAATGATTTTGGTGTCATTGGAAACTTAAGACAATGGGGAATATTTATCTAGAAGAAAGTATTATCAAATTTTGTCATTTACTTGATCAAAATGATCATGGAAAAATTGACCCGAAGGTTTGGATTTATGGAAGGGTTTTGGTTCATGAAGCTTAG
>JANZXR010087503.1:0-10638 GCA_027575705.1 Erythroxylum echinodendron
GTATATTATAAATATTTAATTATTAAAATTATGCATCAATTATAATTTAAATATAATGAAAATATTTTTTTTTAAAACATTAAGTAAGAACTTTACCGACGGAAATAACCATCCGTCGGTAACTTCTTAACTACTTTACGGTCGAAGGACATATTCCGTCGGTAATTAATAAAATATACTGACGGACGATAAATTCCGTTTATAATTGTTAAGTAAATTTACGGACGGAAAACATGTTACCGTCGGTACATTTACCGATGGTAGGAGAACATTCCATAGCTAAATTTACATACAGTCAAAGAAGTTACCATCGGTAAATTTAGCGTTGGAAAATTTTTAACCCATTGGCAATTTAGGGATAGAACAACTGTGACGGTCAGTACATTTTTGGTACATTTACCGATGGCAAATCATTTTCTAACGCTAAATTTACCGACAGAATGTTCTTGTACCGTCGGTAAATTTAGCTACGACCGATTCTATGATGTTTTTATCTATCGGTACATTCCGTTGGTAATATTTGATACCGATAGAATATTTATGTTTTCAGTCGGTATTTTTCGTCACGAAATGATAGTTTTCTTGTAGTGATTTAAGATTCGATAACTTTCAATTTAGAATTGTTTTTGGATGTTTTTCTTTAGATTAAAAGTAGAAATCTTCTATTAAGTGATTTAGAAGCGTTTCTACATTTCAAAAATATTTTGTGATGTTTTTTGGTCTGGTTTTGTGGAGCATCTGATGGGTCATAACCTGGATTAGTTTGACCTGACTGGAGTTTGAAGAAGATCCATACAGATTAAACTACATCATTTTGTATATGTGTTTTGAAATCAAAATCAGATGTTGGACTACGTCGTTTTAACTATTGGTGTTGACTGGGTCTTTTCATATTTTAGCTATGCTCTTAACAATCAGATATGTTGAGATGTTATGGGAAGGCATGGTGAGCGTTAACTATCTGAACTGATGGCTTATTTCTGTATATATTACGCGTTGATATTATATTTGAATAACTGTTAATCATGCAACAGATTATTTCGTGACTATTATATCTATTTTTTGTGCCTTGTGAATAATATCATAGATAAAAAGTTTTTAGTGATTAATTATTAGGGCTTAGCCATAGCAATCCTAATTACATAAATGTAATTAATCACGTAAAATTTAGAGACTTTCAATTGTAATTAATTATTTTAGTATAATAAATTTTATCCTAAAGGAACTTTTATTATATTTAAATAATTAATTAGGGTGAAATATCAAATTAATTTTCTAATTTACGCACATATATTAGAAATTGGTGTATAATTTGATGATTTTATTATATAGTTTAACATAAATATGTTTGAATTAAAAATTTAACCCACAGGCAATTTTTATATCATTTGATTTATGTCTTTTAAAATATGTTTTATATTGGTAATACATATATATATATATAGTTTGATAGAATCAACTTATTGATAAGTAGTAAGTATGCTTAATTTATGCAGCTATTTAAACTGTTAGTTTCTTAGATACAAGCTGTGAAATTCTCGAACTAAGGGGTAAAAACCATAAGATTTGGAAGGAGAGAATTCTTCTTCATCTGGGGTGGATAGACATTGATTATGCTATTTGGAAGGACAAACCACCTAAGGTAACAAAGGCCAACACTGCAGCTAAAATTGCACTTTATGAATGTTTGAAGCAATTTAATCACCTAAATGTGATGTTCATTAAAACAAAAATTTTTGCTGGCATTCGTGGTTTTGTGGAACAATGTGACAATGTTCATGCTTTACTGAAGGTTGTTGATGAGCAGTTTGAAACTTCAGACAAAGCACTTACAAGCACCCTAATTATGAAGTTTTCATCTACAAGACTCATTGGTGTCTGAGGTGTGCATGAGTATATCATGAAGATGAGGAACATTGCAGCTCAGTTAAAGAAACTAAAGGTAGAGATGTCTGATTCTTTCCTTGTGCATTACATTTTGAACACCCTTCCACCACCATACGTTAAAATCTTTTATAATACATATAAGGATAAGTGGTCAATAAATAAATTAATAACCATGTGTGTCCAAGAGGAAGGGAGATTATCAATGGAACAGGGAGAGAGTTCGTAGAGTACATATATGGTTGTTTAAGGCAAGAAGAAAAATTAAGCCAACTCAGAGGAAAAAGGTCAAATACCTATCCAAGTTGACATTAAAAAGGAATCCAATTGCTTCTTTTGTAAGAAGAAAGGACAAATGAAGAAGGAGTATGTTAAACGTAAGGAATGGTTTGAAAAGAAAGGTAATATAATCTCACTAGTTTGTTTTGAATCTAATATGGCTGAAGTGTAAGGCCCCAAATTATATCCTAGTTGGAATGTTTCATTGAACATGTATTGCATATGTCTTAAATTATGGTTTAATGAATCATACTTAGAGAATGGGGATTTATTGTCTTCATTAGAGACTTAAGGTATTAATATTAGGCCCGGGTCTCGGAATATATTTCATTGATATATTACACAAGGTTTGGGTAAAGATTAAGTGAAAAGAAGGCTTGTAAGCACTTAAAAATCCATGTTTATGTTGATTTTAACAAGTTCAAATCAAGCACATGCACCCCTATATGACACTAAAACTTGTAAGTGTCATATCTTTTGATTCTGATGTCTAAAAATTACAAACTGTATATCATTAGAAAGCTAAGAGGATAAGCTACAACTTTTATGAAGACAATTTTATCAAATTTGGCCTAAATCAATACAACTTATCGATGGTTTATACATGGAATAATTACTTGGCAACAAATGGCAGCACGTTGTGTGGATGTGTGGCAGATCTTAAATGGGACAAGTGTAGAACATGCAAGAAGAAAAATGTTGTTACAATTTGTTAACACCTAGAATTAGAGGAGATGAGTTCCTGCTAGAGTTTCTAATTGGTTTAGTCCTCACCATTTTTTTTTCTCTCACCACCAAAACTCTCTCTCACTCACACCTCTAGGAATTTTTGCTTGCTTATTGAATCATCATCTTCACTTGATGTCTTTACATGCTACTGCACCAAGGAAGCTAGATTTTGCTATTTTCTATGTCACTGTCATCTTGTTCATCTTAATCTTGGAGTTGTGATATTTGCTTGAAAGGCTAGAGTGGCTTGCTCATTGAAGTAGGAAATTGTGTTATAATATTGTGACAATACTAGACCATCAGTTGTTTGAGGAGTTTTATAGTCGAGATTGTATTGGAAGTACTTGCTAATTGGGTGCATATGCATAATGTTTGATGACTTAACATTTCTATTGATGTAAAATTGCAAATGTTTATATTTGTAAGGTTTGCATAAAAATTCTGAAATTTGAAATGGATTGTTTGAAAAATTGTCAAGTCCTAGTCATGGGTAAATAGGCATGCCTAGAAGGGTCTGCAGTTGCTCCTGGACACATTTAAGGTGTCTCCACTTCGGTGTCTCCTGATTATGACACTTCGGTGTTAGAGACATAAGTCTCTCCTGATATTGACACTTCGATGTCTCCTGATAAGGACACTTCAGTGTCGAGACATAAGTCTCTCCTGTTCTGTGATGTCATTAGGTATCTCCTATTTTGGTCCCGTTACCCACTTCTGTAAAAAGGATTTAACAAGTTAATTTGTTTTATACTCTGTTACATGTACAATTCAGTTATAATTAAGCAATCTTCTGAAATAATTAAGTTTTGTTATAACTTATTTAGATACGATATTGACACAGAAAAGTTCTATTCTGATATCATGATATTCTGTTATGATAATTGTAAGATTTGCTTGAAGCCAATACATCCTGTTTTGGCATATTCTGTTCTGAGATACTTATTGTTTGGAATGCACTTTATATGTGAACTGATTTGTATATGTCATTATCATATGACTGTTAGGGTCAGTTACCATTATGTATCATGTTTAGTTTTCCTCACTAAGTTATATGCTTAGCATGATGGATTTGCCCTATGTGGGTTCAGATATAAGGGTTTAAAAACTGGGACAAGGACAACCGCAGTGGCCAAAGAAGATTGAGTTTTGTTTTGATAAAATGTATATTTGAGTTTTTTTTTTGAGTTGTTTCTAATAATTGAAACAGTTTGAATTTATTGAAAGGCTTGTAATAGCTATAATACAGGATGGATTAGGTTTGAAGATATTCTTGTGATAAGTTCAATGTGTATAATGTATTTTGTTTGTAATCCATCTTGTAATGCAATACAATGTGTGTTTGCCCGAATTAATTTTTAAAGAAGATGTCAAATGCTTTGGTTTGTTTGTACTGTTTTATGTGGCATCCATATATTCTTCCAGGGGGTATGTAGGTGTTACATGAAGTTTGTGATGACATATTGTGGATTGATTTTTGTTGTACAATCCATATTACAAATGTGTTGCAGGATTTGCAAAAGCCTAGGAAGTTAGGGGGAAGTGAGCAGTATATCTTATCTGGAAATAAGATACATTCACGTGTAGAGGCTATTGGAGATTACAATTTAATTTTACGTACTAGTTTTATTTTAAAACTAGAAAAGACATTTTATATTCCTAATTTTTTTAGGAAATTGATTTCAGTTTCAAGAATTGTACCGATTGCATATTCCTTTCATTTTTCAGAAAAATCTTTAAAGTTACATTATAAATATGAATTTTTTTGGAATGGTACATAATTTGATGGTCTTTTCCATTTTAATTTATAAGATAATACCTATTACAATGTAATACATGTTCATACTAGAACAAAATGTTGTGTCATGAATGAAAATTCCTCTTACAATGTAACACATGTTCGTACTGGAACAAAATGTTGTTATGAATGAAAATTCCTCTATGTTGTGGCATTGGAGATTAAGACATATCTTCGTACAAAGGATTAAAAGGTTGGTGACTAATGAAGTACTTAGTACTTTGGATTTAGCTGATTTTGATATTTGTGTGGATGGCACAAAGGAAAAGCAAACTAACAAAATCAAAGAAAGGTGTCAAGAGAAGTTCATACATATTAGAAATCATACATACAGATATTTGTAGTCCAGATATGGACTCATATGGTCAGAAATACTTCATCTCATTTATATATGATTGTTCAAGATATATGTGTCTCTACTTGCTTCATATCAAGAATGAAGCACTAGATGGTTTTAAAATGTTCGAAGTAGAAGTAGAGAAAAATGTTGTAAGCAAATTAAGATCATGAGTTCTGATAGAGGTGAGGAATATTATGGTAGATATACTAAAGGTGGACAAGCACCTGGTCCATTTGTGAGGTATCTTCAAGAAAATGGAATAGTAGCTAATACACTATGCCTGGATCTCTGGACCAGAATGGTACGGCAGAAAGAAGAAACTAAGCATTATTGGACATGGTACAGAGTATGTTGAGTAGCTCCAAACTTCCCATGTCCTATGCGCTGAAGCTCTTAAGATGGCTGTGTATATATTAAACTGGATACTAACTAAGGTTGTTCCAAAGATGCCATTTGAGTTATTTAAAGGTTAGAAATCAAGTTTGCAACATATAAGTGTTTGGAGATGTCCATCTGAAGTAAGAATTTATAATCCACGAGAAAGGAAATTGGACCCAAAGACCATGAGTGGGTATTTCATTGGACATACTGAACGGTCTAAGGGATATAGGTTCTATTGTCCATCACATCACACTAGAATTGTGGAATCAAGAAATCCAAAATGTCTTGAGAATGACTTGATTAGTGGGAGGGATCAATTTCAAAATTCAATCTCTAATAATGATCATATGGATACTCAACCTTCCACCTTAAACAATAAGGTGATTGTCATTCACAATGATCCTCAAGTTCAAATAGACATTGTATAAAAAACTGTTGAAATTTAACAGCCTACTGTAAATATAAATGACAATCAAGAATTTCCATAAGTTGTTGATAATATAGTAGATACAGTTATTCAGGAATTACCTGACAATATTCAGCAACCAGTTGAACAACAGACTCTACAGGAGAATGTTGGTGCAACATTAGATCTAGAACAAGAAAATCAACATTACTAGTGATTATGTTGTATATCTACAAGAATTTGACTACAATATAGGAGTCAAAAATGATCCCAAAACCTTTTCATAAGCTATGAGGTGCAATTAATCAAATTTATGGTATAATGGTATGAACAAAGAAATGAATTCTATGAAGAATAACGATGTTTGGAATCTTGTTGAGTTGCCTAAACGAGAAAACTCATAAGTTGCAAATGGGTATTTAAGACAAAGAAAGACTCATTAGGCAACATTCAGAGATACAAGGTAAGACTCGTTGCTAAAGGATTCACTCAAAAGGAAGGAATAGATTACACATATACATTTTCTCCTGTGTCTACAAAGGATTCACTTCATATAATTTTAGCATTGGTTGCTCACTTTGATTTAGAATTGCATCAAATGGATGTGAAAATGGCTTTCTTAAAAGGTGACCTAGAGGAAGAGGCTTATATGAAACAACTAGAAGGATTTTCCTCTATTAGTGGTGAGCATTTAGTTTTCAAGCTTAAAAGATACATATAAGGATTGAAACAAGCATCCTGCCAGTGTTATTTGAAATTCCATGATATTATTTCATCATTTGGTTTTGAAGAAAACGCCATGGATCAATGTATATATCAGAAGTTTAGTCGGAGTAAAATTTGTTTTCTTGTATTATATGTGGATGACATATTAATTTTGAAATGAAAGATATGGGTGATGTGTCTTATGTCATTGGCGTTGAGATACGCGAGACAGATTCTATGGTGTTTTGAGTTTATCTCAAGAAACCTATATTAATAAAGTTTTAGAGAGATTTCGAAAGAAAGATTATTCACCTAGTGTAGCACCTATTGTGAAAGGAGATAGGTTCAATTTGGACTAATGCCCTAAAAATGATTTTGAAAGGGAACAAATGAAAACCATTCCATATACTTCTACATTCGGAAGCTTGATGTATGCTCAGGTTTGTACAAGACATCACATTGCATTTACTGTTGGAATGTTAGGTAGATATCAAAGTAACCCAGAATTAATTCACTAGAGAGCTGCAAAGAAAGTATTGAGGCATTTTTAAGGGACCAAAGATTACATGCTTATGTACAGATGCACTAACAATCTAGAGGTAACAGGGCACTCAGATTTAGATTTTATTGGGTGTGTTGATTCACGGAAATCAACACTAGGTTATATCTTTATGTTTGCCAATGGAGCCATTGGAGGAGTTCCAATTAGTCTTTGACTGCTACTTCCACCACGGAGGTTGAGCTTGTTCCTTATTTTAAGGCTACATCACATGGTGTATGGCTAAAGAGTTTCATATATGGGCTTAGACTTATAGATTCCATTTCTAGGCCATTGAGGATATATTGTGACAATTCAGCTGCTGTTTTTCTAGCTAAAAACAATAAGAGTAGCAGTTAAAGTAAACACATCGACATCAAGTTTTTATCTACGAGGGAATCTGTTAAGGATAAGAAAGTGGTTATTGAACATGTTAGCACTGAATTGATGATAGCTGATCTTTTAACAAAAGGCATGCCACCAGTGAAGTTCAAGGATCATATTGTTAGAATGGGATTGAGTTCCATTATATAGTTTTCATTGTATGGACAATGTTATTTTCATAAAACTCTTATAATATTTTCTCATATTATGGTACATGTTTGTAAGGTTACACGCGCTAAGTTTTACTATTTATAACCTTGGTAAATTCTACAAGTGCAAGGGTCGCTCGCGTAGTAGCTAAGGTATCAATTCCACGAGGAAGCCTAATCTAGTCCTAAAATCTAAGGTTATACTAAAATTGCAATAATTCAAATCAAAATAAACTAATACAGAAATAAATCAATTAATAATTAATTCATGAATTGAGTTGCAGAAATCTAATTAAGAAAAAAAATCACACAAACCAATCCGAACCCTACCTAGGAACCACCGAGTGAGAGAAAGAGGATTTTGATCCGAAATTAATGAAAATTGAATTAATTTTGAAATTATCGACTTAATGGATCGGTCCTAGGGTAAATTACTCTCTCTTAAGTTATAATTCTTACTCTAATTGATAATCCCTAATTTAAATTATGGAATTGCAATCTCTCGATTCACAATTGACCCAAACCTAAATTAGGTCTAAAATTATCTACTAAGAGTTAGGTAAAATTAACCTAAATTATGGAATTGCGATCTGTCGTTATATGACTATACCAGTTTGATTTAATCATTTACCTAACAATTCACCTAACTCCCATTAGCCCAAATTGATTATTTTCACTTAGCTCACCCTCTCAGTCTATTGCCAAGTTATTAAGAACAGGAATTAAATCACAAGCAAATCAATAAAAACCCAATCAATCCAAATTTTATTAATCTCAAAAATCAAGATCCAAAGGTGAGTATAAACACAAAATCAACATTTAACACAATATATTCTCAACACCTATTTCAATTTTATACATGAATAAAACTGAAAGAAATGGAAAATATGTCAGGAACGGAGTTGTGGAGGTGAAGACAACGGGAAACCACCTGTTCTAGGAAGTATGTTGTCTCAAGCTCTTCTCCGTGTATTTCTTCCTTTGTCTCCTTCCTCAATCGCTCGATTTCTCTCTAGTTTTTTTTTCAGAATTGGATCATGTGAGTGCTCTCTTTTCTCAGACTCTCTAATTGCTACCTCTGACTTGTAATGTTCTATTTATACTTTTGAGACTCTAGGTCAAAGTCGAGGTTGAAATGGTCCAAAAAATCTTGTGAAACTTGAGTTTTTCTATCAATTCAACGCAGGCCATGATCGTGGCCAGTTTCTTAACCTTTCTGTCACGATCGTGGCCCAATATGCACGATCATGGCCTGACTTGGAGGCTTTTTGTCACAATTGTGCCCCATGTGCACGATCGTGGCCTGGCTATTGCTAGCCCGTCCTTCTCTTCGAATCTTCTCCGTTCTTTACCATTTACCTTGAAACAATAACAAATCACAGTATCTAAAAAATATAACATTTAAGCTCAAAGACACTAAAACACTTAAACTAACATAATTAAGAGTGCATTTAGTTCGACTTTTGGTAGGTGGAAAAGCACTTTTTCCCACCCCAAAAGCTATTTTAAGGAAAAAAAAAAAGGGTGTTTGGTTGTAAATTTCAAAAGCAGTTTTGGAGTAGAAATAGCTTTTTTAAAAGCTAAAATATAACTTTTTCAAAAGTTCAAATTTGGAGCTTTTCAAAAAAACCCCTATTTTAGCTTTTTTGGGTAGACTTTTAATTTTAAAAGTTGCAACGTTTATGTTTATAATGTTCAAG
The DNA here is from genome assembly GCA_027575705.1 of Erythroxylum echinodendron. NCBI lineage: Eukaryota > Viridiplantae > Streptophyta > Magnoliopsida > Malpighiales > Erythroxylaceae > Erythroxylum > Erythroxylum echinodendron. The sequence continues at coordinate 9,291 of JANZXR010087503.1, forward strand.
CCGCACGTCTCTCTGCTTCTACTCTAATTTTTCCCCTCTTCTTTACGTTGCTCCTCTTTACGATGTTCTTCTCTAAACATTATTCTTATTTGGTTTTGTTCTGTTTACAAAAATTCATCTTCTCAACCATTACATCATTGTCTCCTCCGATCCCATTCAAGCTCTCTCCAACGTGAATGTCCCCACAACTCTCTTAGGCATCGACTAAAACTTATTTTAGTTCGAGTTTTTCAATTCTCTTAACAATCTTTGCGATTGCTTTCTTACCCCTGAACCCACTTTCCTTGCGCAACAGTTCCTTATAGGCCTTTTCTTGATTAGCGTTCTTTAAAAGGCCAGTGTTTCTTGATTAGCATCAGAATCAACCAAAGAAAAAAGAAAGAAACAATGCCACCAGATGATTGAAACAGATCATTTCATGAGTTCTTCTGCTACTGGTGGTGATGATGGTTGTTGTACATGAATTGTGGAATCAGACTATTGAGCTTGAACGGAAGCGGATTTTTTGGTGGGTGTCGAGGATGAGAACATCCTAAACTCACGCTAAGCCCCAACCCATCATCCTTCTCGCCCACCATCTTGTTCTGCTCTGCTCAAGAACAGTATTTTTCTCGGCGAAATTATTCTCAGAGTTTACCAAACAAAACCAATCAATTGGTCCTCCCTTTTCTCTGCCCCAAGTGTTTGTTTTTATCCTGATATATTCTCCCCACCTATTGTTTGGTTTCTGAGAAAAGCAAAATGGAAAAGGATGGTAGAAAATGGTCAGGTGTTTGCAGCACAGCCTTTTGCTTTCTGCAAGACAGTGAAAGGATGGGACTACTCCATATATAAAGATACACAGGATGAAGAACAACAATACAGAGATAGATAGATAGAAAGGAGAGAGGATAGGTTGCATATAGAATCAATCATGACTTGTGTCAGTAAATCCCCATTGGCTCATACAAAAAACTTTATATACATACATTTTATAAAAGGGTTAATTAAGCATTCATCTATAAAGGGTTAGTTTCAACAAAGTGGCAAGCTCAGGTAACATATTGCAAATTTTTTTATTACGATAAATAATTTATTATGTATTTAACTATTTATATTTATTAAATTTGAATATTCATTTTAAGATTATAATATTATTTAACTTTTTACATATTTTAATATTTATTTTATATTAATTTTATTTTCTACAAGAAAATGAGACATCTCTTTACATAATTTTCTACAAAATGGTTATCTAAAATTTCCAACAAGATAGTTATAAAAGAAATAGGTAAGCGTAAATATAATATATTGTACTTTGCATATTGTTTAGTATACTTTAAATATTATTTATATGCATAAATAATTT
>JANZXR010087574.1:0-10635 GCA_027575705.1 Erythroxylum echinodendron
TCAGAACTACTTAGAGAACTGGAAATAATAACAGGCAATTTACAATCATCAGCAAGAAAGACATATTTCAAATTAGGGGGAAGGGGCTTCAATTCTAAATCAGGGGGTTGCACAATAGAAGGAACCAGCTTTGGTATATCAAGTGCATTCAGTGTAAGTGGTGTGTCTATGTGGTTTGGGAAAGGAGATTTAGGCTCAATGTGGTGTATATGTCCTCCACTTCTCGACTCAGTGGCACCATCAGACGACCTGAAAAATAGCAGAATTAGGGTTAGTCTGATCAATATAAAAAGAAAGTAAATCAGAAGTGAGAGTGGGACTAGAAAAGGTTAAAGCAGTAGCAGGATCAATGCTATCTTCTTCCAATATTCCAACACCACTTGAAGGAGAAGCTACGTTCGTGGTTTGGACATCAGCTCCTTTATCATCAGTTCCTGAAAAATAAAAAAAAATCAAGGCTATCAAGTGCAGAATTAGCAGTAATATCATAATCAAAACAAATGGAAGCATCAAAATCATGCGGAGTGGAAAGCCAATTATCTATCTCTAAACAATAGACACATGATGCGTTACCCTCACATGCACAAAAAGCAAAAGAATAGGATGAGGATAATCAAGTAAGTGCATCATCATGATTCACAACCATGTCATAGCAATCAGGCTCATGCACATCAGTCTCATATAAGTCATCCACATCATTATCATGACATTCAATCAAATTGATACCCAAGTGAGAACAATCTTCATAACCATGGCTCATAGCTTCTGAAAGATTAAATTGCACTTCTTGATCCCCAATTCCCATAGTGATAAGAGCCTTCTTCATGTTAATTATGGTCCCAGCAGTTAGAAGGAATAGCCTACCTAGAATCAGGGTACTCTCAATGAGGAGCTCATTAGTCATATCCAGGACATAAAAGTCAGCTAGGAAAACAAGACCTTTGACTTGCACAAGAATATCCTCAAGAATGCTTTTAGGGTATCTCACCGTCCTATCAGCTAGACCAAGCACTACATTAGTGTCTTTCAAAGCTTGAATACCCAAGGTCTTATAAACAGAGGTCGGCATGACATTAATTGCTGCACCTAAGTCAAGTAAGGCATGAGAAATGGTAGTTCGACCTATGGTACAGGGAATAGTGTAAGAACCTGGGTCTTTGCATTTAATGGGCAATTGTGGCTTAAATAAGGCACTAACACTCAACCCCAATTGGATTCTCTCACTATGCCTATACTTTCTCTTATTTGTGCACAAATCTTTCAAGAATTTAGCACGTTTAGGCATCTTTTAGATCAACTCAAGCAATGGCACATTCACCTCAAGTTTTCTAAACATTTCAAACAATTCATCATTGTTGTTCTTGTCAACAATCTTTTTACTCACCAAGTAAGAATTTGGAAAAGGCAAGTCACAAATGTTTACCTCATTACCTTTGGATTCGGAAGGTGATCCTTTCTCCATTTGTCTCTTCATGATATTTGTTGTTGCCTCTTTATCATTTTGCACCGCTGGTTGTTTTCGAGATTTCTCCAAAAGCTTCTTTTCTTGTAGGCTTTCAGAATGAGTAGAAACTTCTTTTCAACTTGGGGAATTTTTTAAGTAGTGTTAGTAGGAGGAGACTCAACTTCTATTTCCTCATTAACTGGTTCTTCTTCTTCTTCATTTTCTTTGAATTTCACTTTCTTAGCACCAATTTCCTTACCACTTCTCAATGTGATTGAATTCAAAGATTTAGGATTGATGACTGTGTTGGAGAGTATAGAACCACCACACTTTGCTTGTTGTTCACTCAAATTGTTGGAGATTTGAGTAACAAAAGTGTTCAAGTTCTCATGCTTAGTCTCCATTTGCTCCAACTTAGAGAACACAGTTTGTAGACATGAGTCCATCTTATTCCCCATAGCATTCAACTTAGCATCAGTTTGTGTCTTCTCTTGATCCAATTTTGAATTAATCCTGGCAATGCCCTTCATGATCATAGCAAATCCATCACCTTTAGAAAAAGAAGATGATGTCCCTTAATTAGACACCATTTGATTGGAAGAATTTCCTTGAGTGTTGCCTTGATCCCCACCCCATCTAAAGTTAGGGTGATCTCTCCAACCCGGATTAAAGGTGTTGGAGTAGGCATCCCTCTTTTGATATTGTCCATTCCAATTTTGGTAGAAGGCAGAAACATCTTCATATCGCGCACAATTATTGTAAACATGCATCATAGACTCACAATACTCACAACCGGCTACTATAGCTTGAGAATGACCTACTGAATTAACCTGCTTGGCTTTCACAGTATTCTCCAAAATATTGAGTCTTTTCTCCACTCGATTTTCCAAAGCAGCAATTTTAGCAAGAATATCTTGGGAAGAAGCCGAAGAGGTGTTGTGCACCCTTCTTGTGTCTCCAGATTGATGGTCATTTATAGTCATCTTCTGAAGTAGGTCCCATGCAGCATTAGGACTCAATTCTCAGAGCGAACCGTTTACAGGGGCATGAATTGAGGGCTTATGATATAGAAGGAGTCCTTCATAGAAAGAGTTGACCAGATCGTTCTTGGAAATATTATGGTGACGACATTAGGCTAGAAGAGTGATGAACCTTGTCCAATATTCGTGCATGGGCTCATTATCTCATTGCACAACACTAGTTATCTCCTTTTTAAGCCTTGAAGTTTTAGAAGCAGGAAAATATTCATCCAAAAATGCTCCCTTCAACTGATCGCAAGTCAATGTGGTGAAATGTTGAGGTAGTGTGTAAAGCCACTCCTTGGCCTTGCCTTCTAAGGTGAAATGGAATGCTCTCCTCAATACATCTTCAAGATTTGCTCTTGGTGGTTTCATGGAAGAACACACCATGTACATGGTCTTCAAATGCCTGTGTGGATCATCACCTGCAAAGCCATGGAATCTAGGTAAGGAAGAAATTAATGCTCCTTTAATTTCAAAGTTCACATCAACAGTATAAAAGCCATAAGGGTCATAATCAGCATTGGAATTATTAATCTCCCTCATGCTTTCATTATCCTCACCATTATTCCCTAGGTTATTCTCACCATGTTCGTTGTTCCCGTTAGGCCTATTATGTCCATTATTATCATTATCACCATCCATGGTTTCTTGCTCTAATTCAGAATCACTAACAAACAAGTGTTCACTAGAGGTAGTTCTCTCACTAGGTTCTTGTTCACTAGATGACAAACTTGACTGTTGTGAAATATGCTCCTCCTCAACAAGAACTTGACTTGTACCCTCTATTCTCCTCTCTCTTCTAATCTTTTTCACTAACCTCTCAAGTTTAAGGTTTAATGGAATCAAAGGTAAAGCTCTATCACTCCTAGGCATAAACAGTAACAAAAAAAGAGGTGCAAAATTGACTTGCACAACCAATTTCAAGTTAAAAAAAAGAATATGATGAGTGCAAATGTGTTTATGTATGAGTATGGATGTCTATACACTTAATAGCGTATGAAAGAGTGTGAAAATATGTAATATGCACAAATAATCAAAGAATGTCAAAACTTCAAAAACATGTAAATAGAAGCAATTTTCCCGAAACTTGACTTAGAGAATGGACCTATACACTCAAGAAAGCAATCAAATAGGTTATAATCAAGCAAACAAGAGCAATTTAATCCACTAAATCGCAACCAAGTCAAAGAGCAAACTAAAACTTCTATCTAGTCAAGAAAAAAAATGCAAAATGCAAATGGTAATGGTTTATGCAATACCAATGCAAGTATGAGGCTCAACAAATAACCCAATCAATGTTACTTGACACTTAGTTACTAGGGAACCAATTCCTTGGGTCCCCAACAACGGCACCACTTGAAAGAAAACTTTTTGTCCGATTGTTGCCTTAGGGTTACTTCAAAATTTAACCAAGAATTGCATATAGTGCAACCTCGGGTCGTTCTCTTTGAGGAGCCAAAAATGAAATTTAATTCCTAAGTAACTAAATGCAATGCAACCTAAACTATAAAATTAAGGACTTGTTTTTGGTATTTTAAAATTAAAATGAGTAATATGAAATGGTAATGAGTTGGGTTAAATTAAGAAGAAAGACGCAATTAACTAACAATGATAACGCAATCCTCTATTTCAATAGCGCATGCAATCATCATTCAAACAGATACGGGAGTTAAAACAAATGAACCAAGAATTAAAATCGAGCTTTTAATCCAACAACCGAGCTACCTCGAATTGTTACAAAAATATTTTCCAAAATTCTAATCTACTAACTGCCACCAGAATAGTAAATTAGAACGAAGGATACTAAAACTAAAGCTCAATTTTCACTCAATAATTCAGAAAACGGAATTAACACAAACAACTGATATAATAATCCAACCATTTAAGCCACCTTGAATAATCACCAAATATTCAATAAAATCTCAACACCCAGTCTTGACCCAAAACAAAGTAATGAAATTGAACCAAATTTAGCACAATATCAGTTGCTAACAATAACTCAACCACAAGAATCTTCCAATTCAAAGATATAGTCCATACATAACTCCAATAATTAAATAGTTATCCTAAGATCTAGGAATCACTAACTAATCAAATGGGTAGAAAATAAATGCAGCATTAAACTCCCCTATTAAAAACCCAAGTTCCTGCCATTGCTATTGAATCAGAGGATCAGGGTGAACTAGCCACGAAAAACCATGGAAGGCATTATGAAAGGTGAGCTCCAACGGTCAGCCATGGAATGTGAGAATAGTCGTTTTTGGATTTATGGGAAATGATGGTTCGGATTTTTGTGGGAGACTAGCCAAAAATGAACCTAGATCTGTCTTCTTCTTCTTTTTACGCCTCCAGCCCTCTCACTTGCGCCTCACACACCACACAGTAGGCACACCTCTCAGACGCCTCACTCCTGTAGCGTGATATGTCTCCCTCCTTTTTTTTTTCCAGCCTTCTGTTCTTTTCAAAACCCTTTCAAACTCACCACCACGCTGTCGTTTTCTTCTTTCCTCAAGCACCTCACGTTTTTCCTTTTGTTTCCACCACTGTTTCTCTTTTTGTCTCTCCCTGTGCAACTGCGTTTAATCTTGGCTTATCTACATGCTGTGCGTTTTGCTCCTTGATCTCCATTATGCGTGCGTTTCGTTTCTGCTCTACTCCTAACATTTCTGTGCTTGCGACATTTGGCTTCTCCCATCTGCTGTGTGTCGTTTTCTTCATGTGGTTTGGTGTTTTGGGTCTCTCTTCTCCAGCTGCTTGTGCGTTGCATTTTAGCATATGTTGCTGCGTTTTTGGCTTGGACCTTTATCTGTTGCATTTTGCTCTTCCTTGTCTCCACTTCGTTGTGTCATTTTGCTCCTTTTCTAGCTACACCACTTACTGCGTTTTGCTTCTCTCTTCTCCTCCTGCTATGCTGCACTCTAAAACCCTTTGGAAGCCTTCACTCCGTTGTCGTTTGGCCACTTACTCTCCACACTGCCGTTTCCTCTCTTATGTGATGCTTGCTTTATGCTTCTCTTTTTTAGCTCTTTTAATGCTTTGGATCACTAATTTTTTTAATCTTTTGAACACTAATTTTTTCAAGTACCCTACAATAAAAATTACAAGTAAAGCAGCATCAATTGTTCAAAAATTAATTTATCACAGTTAAACCAAAATATGACAATTTTTTCCCTTATAGGCACAAATTAAATGTAAGGCACAATAATTCAAATAATAATCAAATAAAGAATAGAGAACAATTATAGTGACAAAACCCATCTAAATGATATGAATAAATGAGTTTGTCAGGGTCCACCGGAAATAGCCTCTTTACTGTGTAGGGGTAAGGCTGCATACTATCGAACCTCCTCAAATCTCGCTTCGTTGCAAGATTTCAGACTGGGTGATGATGATGATGATGATGATGACCATATAAGTTGCAGCAGTGTCTAACTTCTTCCTCAGTCAGGATGAACTTACCAAGGCCAAATGACAAATCTGCTTCTACTGTGGGCATCACAACCTGTAACAAAAATGAAGCTGCGTTAATACGTATCATCTTCAAGGTTTAGCCTATGTTGTCTAGCCTCGTAAACAGGCTTTCCTTCTCCTCGTAACACATACCGTTGTATTAAAAAGAAACGCAGCAACTGTATCACAATGAAGGCAGAAAAACATCTTGTGAAAAAACAAATAGAGTGAAGTATTTGACATTAGGCTTCATAATTCAACATGGATGAAAAGCAGGAATCAATGTTAAAAGACTTCAATGGTAAAGTAAGCAAACGTTCGCTGAGAAAGGATAACAAAGAAATAATAACACTCTATTTCTACTTTTAGAAAACACACATCACACACAAAAAGAGCCAAATGTAGGGTTCTAGACATTGAATACAGCTAGAAGCTTCAGCATTCAAATGACGAAATACACTCACATTCAGTCTTGAAGGATTATAGACATTTATATATAGAGAGATGATAGAAAGAAGGTGGCAGAGAGAGAGAGAGAGTGAAACATGGGATGTACTCATAACATATTCAAAGGGTCTTTCTATCTGAAGGACTTAAACAATAAAGTAACTAGAGCAATGAAATTATGTTTTATCAAGCACCCAGTAGTTGGTTCAAGCATGTCATAAGGGCAGTAACTAGTAAGCAATAGTTGGTTTCAAGCATATAATAAGGGCAATAATTAGAAGCCTCATGGCTAGCTCATAAGATAGATCCTTCCATAGTTCCATTTCGAGACAATCAATAAGAGAAAGAAAACCATATTATAGGCACCTCACCTGTTTTACAACAGCGGGTAATAGTCATATCCAATACGATTCTCAAGACTGCCTACGGTTATCCCGACAGCTCTAATGCTATCTTCGAGCAAGTCATCCTGCCAAGGTAAATTCTTAGTTTTGCGTGAAGAATTATATGATGCTACTTGAACAGTCCCATCCTTCAGGTAAAGGCCTTGTTTGGTTGATAGCTGATCAGCTAATTTTTAGCTGTTTGATTACAAATAGCTGTTCGACTTCAACAATCAGCTATTTATTTTGTTTGGTTGTTGGCTGGTTGGGTTGGCTGATTCAACCTAACCAGCTAAAAATTACAAGCTGCTTGGGAGCAACATTTTATGACAATCAGCTACTAACTTTTTTTATAATATCAATTTTGCCCTTAAAGTTTTGGCCAACCTCATTTTGTTTCTTTCGTTTTCTCTAGAACAATCACTCTCTCTCGTTTTCTCTAGATTCTTCAGATTACCAGATCAGTGATTGTGTTGTTCAATCTTAAACATTTTGAGAGAATTGATCGTTTCTTCAAGTGCTAAACTCCCGAGCCAAATAGAAACAGGAGAGGATAATGATTCTAGAAGGAGTAGAAGAGGAAGAGAAATGGCTCACAGAAGGAATCGTCGGAATTCAATGCAACGCTTTCTACATGCATTGCGCTCTGGTACGTTTTTCGACTTCGAGCTCAAAGAAAATTTCTCTTGACTTTCAAATCTGAGAAGTCCAATCGAGTGTTTCAAAGCTCAAGACGCGAACAATCTAGGAGAAGCTCTAAAGTACTTGGCTCAGATGCTATTGAGATCAGAATTTCCAAGTTCTCCCCTCACAAATACTACGATCTCTGTAAAATTCGAATCTCTTTTTAGATTTTTAGTTTTTTTTCCTCCATGAAATTGATTTTGATTTTTGATTTGTAGATATGAGAGCCTTTGATGAGTTGAAGAAACTTGAGATGTTTTATAAAGACGAGAGCAGACATGGAGTTTCGATTGTGGATTTAAACTTTCAAGTAGATTGTTGAAATGTGAATCCTAGCATCTATAAGTTGTGTGCAATTTATATATTCTGCAACTTCCGAAAAGCAAGCACCATCTTTGTTGTCATTAGTAGTTGTTGCATCCTCTTATGGTGTCGTTCGATATTTCAATTTCATTTTGTTAGCCAATTTTATTGTCTTCACTTATTTAAGCTTTTAGTGTTGTGAATGGTTTGAACAACAAATGGTTACCATGAACTATGCATGTAAACATGATGCTTACTTCCTGCAGAGATGAGAACACATTCATGGGTGCTGTAGATTTTGTGCTACAGAACGTCACTGAGATGAATAAGCTCTGGGTTCAGGTCCAACATCAGTTTTGTGTATGTGTGACCGCTTTCATACTCCTGGTAATAAAATGCATAACACCACAGTAGTTGCATGCCATAAAGGTAAAATGAATTATGAGAACATGATTTTTGGACATGCAAGTTTTATGGTGCTTGTGATCATTCATACTCTTTGGTGATCCTAAGTTGAATTGTGATCATTCATACTCTTTGGTGATCCTAAGTTGAGGCCCTCAAGTTGTTGTATATCAGTTTTTGTTGTATGAATTGGACCACAAGTTGTTGTACATTCGGAAGTTATATGGTCCACATCATAACAGCACAATGTCTCCATTATTTCTGTTAGATTTGTGTTATTTTATCGATAGTGTTGTCATCTGGATATTTGTTTCGGCTCAAAGTAAACTACTTTCATTTTCTATCTAAAAAATCGAAGGGGGTTAATTATTTCGCAACTTTCTGCAAACTTCTTTGCCGTCAATAAAATAAAAACAAGCAAAACTGAAATAATAAAAGCACCAAAAGTTTGGTAACACAGTTCGGCACTCCTTGCCTACATCTGGGGGGCCCTAACCCAGATTAATTACTTTCACGGAAGTACAATAGAATTATTCAAGACTTTATTGAGCCGACACCTCTCAATCGTTGACACTATCACTCAACCTCACTTCCCGTGAAAGATTTTCACACCCAGTAGTACGATCGCCTCGTACTAACCTTGACAGAGGATTTTCTCAAACAATCTTTTAACGAAGAACAATGAACAAATAACTTAAGTGATTAAAATAATAAAGAATGAAAACTAAATACACTTGAGATAAAAGAAAAACTTCCCTACGATTTATCTTCTCGAAATCCAGCTGAAACTCTTCACCATAGCTAACTCTTTCTTCATAAAATAAAACAACTCACGATGTTCCTTCAATTAATAGCCAATACCCACTTCACAGAAGATGATCTTCACTGTATCATCAAGTCAAAAACGTGTGCAATGCTTTACTCATAAATCAACATCACTATGGCTCACCCAAAGGACACTTTAATTACTGTATCAATAAAATCACTGAGCCTCCACCAAAATTATCTCACACACCACACACGTGAACTCAAAGTGCCGCACACTCCAGCTGCTGCATATATACCTCTACGTTTCAGCCCACACGTTGGAGTTTTCCATTCAACCAAAAACCACGTCATATAGCAGCGTGTTTTTCACAGCTACACCAATAGCTCAACGTGAACTTACGCTACACCAACAGCTCAGCACCTGTTTATGGCCTCCATAGAAAATCGACAATATCATGCAGCCCCAAAAAGCAATCACAACAGCAAACACTCACAACAACAAGAAAAACATCAACGACGACCACCCAAGGAAGACACATAGCTAAAGACTCATTCAGCCATATCTAAAGACATGCACACCACCTTCACATGAGACTCCCTAATAAAGATATGCACTATGATTCCAATCGAAAAACAACCCTTTCACTACGCAGCAACCACTTCACTTTATAATAGACTTCAATATTATGTAGGATTCTATCACAACCACAAGATTATCCATATAACGTTTGAATCCAAGTCATTATCCAATTAATATCTTATATGTCCAATGAATAAATAATGCCAAAATTAATTATTTACTAACGCTATCTATTTGTTATTTGTAAAACTTGGGAAGCAAATAGTATGCATCTTGAAAACAGTATAGCCTCGTAGCACCATTGCAGTGAATTTGAGTTCCTTATCTATTAAAGGTGTTACTCCCCCAAACTGTCTACTCTTTAGAGTATAACAGAAAATCATAGGATTTACTGCTTTTTGGTTGATTTCTTGGGATTCTATTAGAAGCATGAAGAAGATGTTTAACCACTTTCTTTGTTTATCTTTTTCCCTCTGTTCAACAGAAGTATGTACTTCCTCTTCTAGGTGTATGCTAACCAGTAGAGGATTCGGGAGGATGTTGTTCTTTCTATTGCATAGATTAATTATTCTTTAAGCTCACTAGAGTAACTATAGAGCAGAGGATGTGTAATAGTTATGTAATAGTTTTTACTAGTCTGTAATCATAACATTTTTTTATAAATTTATGTTTCCGGAATGCTATAAAAATTTATGTTTGTTTGTATTTATCAAATGCTATGAAAATTTATGTTTGTTTATATTTATCATTTTCTAATATTGTTTACTACTGAATAAAAAGCACTAATAGTTATTTAATTAAATAAATGTTTTTTCCTAATTAATAATTTTAGGTTTTAAAAATAACTTCTATTAAAATATGATCATCAATTAAAAACATAATTATTACCATTCTTAATCGAATTTGTGATTAAATATGCTGAGATTTGTTATAAATTTAATATAAAAAATTTGTGTAAATTGATACCGTATGAAAACATAGATTTTTAACCATTTAGTAATGAATAATGTGTTAGTAATTTGCCCTAGGCCAATGGTCATATGTGACTTTTGTATTGACATTCTAACTTATTATATATTATGAGGTATTCTTTTAAATATGCATGTATATTGTTTATGTAATGTGATTTACATTCCATGAATTGTATTA
>JANZXR010087595.1:0-10634 GCA_027575705.1 Erythroxylum echinodendron
TGAATATGTCAAAAATACTTTCAATAATCCTAACCCAATCCAAAATGACCAAAATACCCTTCCCATAAGTGAGGGGATGTTACAAATTAAGCACACATCAATGATAGTGATAGGTTACAAAATATTTTTATGGGTAGTTTAGTATGTTTTTAGTTGTTAAATCGAATGATTAGTGCATGTTTAGGTTAGGATTATGTTATTTAGTCAGACATTTGTATTTTGAGTGTTTTATGGGTTAGAGCATGCTATTACGCTTAAATTTTATGTGTCTTGATGTATTTGTTAGTGTTTCAGACCAAATATTGAAGAATGGATAGAATTCAAAGGAAGCTTAGAGTAAGGCCCAGAGCCATGATTGTGGCATTTGGCATGATAAAAGCATGGAAGGAATAAGGAGAAGGTTTGTAATACTACTATCTTCCTGATCTATTCCGACCCTTCTAAGTGACATTTCATTTCATCTCATTTTTTCTTTCTTTTAAATGTATAAGATGGATTTGATAGTGATAAATTTAAGTTTGATAATGATGTTTTAAACTTCTTTAAGGATTTGTTCTTGAATCAATGTTAATGTGATTTCTTTTGATGTTAATACAATGAGTGCTGTGATTACTTGTTGTATTCGCATGCTTCGATAACAAATCGAGAGAGTGAATCGATAGCCAAGTGATTACATTGGGTAATTGTTGTTCCAAAATATGTTCTAAAAATACCTAGACTATCCTACTAGCAAGTATACGAGGTAGTTGTAGTTGATTACCCAGGGTCACCTCCCACTGAGGTAAAATTTGTCCACTCAAAAAATAAATGCAATCCTAAACATTCTATCTCGATTTTTAATAAAGGCTTCAAAGAAAATCACAAAATCAAACTGAGAAGTAAACTAATTTAGCTTGAAGCAAAAATGAATAGAATTATCGAATTGGAAAACTTTTGAGAATTAATTTCACTAATTTAATCTCCTATGCATGACTAAAGGGAAATGATTGGATAGTTGTCTTACCAAAATCACTAATTGGGTTCTAAAATGATTTAAATATTAAACTAATCTAAATTTCGTATTTGACAAGTTTATTATCCAAATTAATTATTTAACCTAACTAAAAATTACCCACTTAAGTTAATATATTTTTAATTCATAACTTAAGTGTCTATAGTTTCTCATTTCATATTAAACTTCTTCTCTCGATCCTTCGGTTAATACCAAAATGCTGCAAAGTTTGATCATGTTATTACATCCATTCAGTTTAGAAACTATAGCAAACAAAAGACAACAACACCGTCCCTCAATGATGCATATTTGACTAATATAACTACATTAATCCTTAACAAAAAGAGATCAGCCCATCATGGAAATAATAGGATTCATCATCTTTATATACTTCAATCCTATCCTTATCAGTATAAGAGAAGTATTAAAGTGACAAACCAAGTACATAATCAAATGAACTATCAAAAGCTACAAATTATCAGTTGGTTAAACTAATAAGGTAGTAAGTTTAGTTAACAACAAAATAATAAAACATGGAGAAATAATGCAACAATTGAAGAATAGAGCAAGAAAACAAAGATTAGATGAGGGAGTTATAGTGGTCTCTTATAATCTCAAGCTCTCTACATTGACTCTCACCTTCTGCTTCTGCTTGGTTATCACCTAAATGATTGAATGCTCAAACTATTTCCACTCTCCACTATTCTTTTTCTTCTACTCATTTGACTACTCTCTATTCTCTCATCTCTTCTCCGCCTTCTTTTTCTCTATTTGTTTTGTGTCCCTTAATGTCCTGAATAAGTCTCGAATGTGAAGAATGTGGAATATCATAAAATTAGCTGCCACCCTCCTCTCTTCTTTCTAATTTGTAGTCTCATTTAAGGTCTAGGTTTTCGATCCTTCAACCTGCAGATGCCATTTACTAATTAAAAGAATGAAAGGAAAAACATATCATAGGGGTGACTTTGTTCATATCATAGGGGTGACTTTGTTTGTCACAGTGGTGACAAATATAGTCACCATTGTGATTTAACTTGTCACGGTGGACAAGTGTAATCACCACTGTGATAAGCTTAGCCATGGTGGTGACCCCTTAATCACCATTTTATTTTTTTACGCAAAATTTATGTTACCTTTCATTTGTCATGCAAAATTTAGAAAACATTCCATTCAACCTTCATGCAACATTCACGACCATTTTCACTCAATTCATCTCACATTGGGAGTAAAAAAGAAAAAATTTATAACTAAAATCAAGATATTAATACAAACAAAATTAATAGAAATTACATACAACAGTTCCCCCACTCTTAAACCATGCTTGCCCTCAAACAAAATAAAGAACATCAGATTTTTTAAGGAAAAACAATAAAAACAATTTTCAAAAATAATAGTCTAAGATATCAATGATCATTTCAATAAATATACTTGAGAACTTAAAACTTATATTATTCCATAAATAGACTATTTTCCACATGCTTAGCCAAAATTAATAAGTACTTCAATTCAAAGAACCATCAACAAGTGTAATAGGTACTCACTCCTCTCTTCATCCTCTCAAGCGTTTGAATGTAGGATATATTCACTCATAATTCATTTCATGAAAGACATCTACCATAGACTTGCTTACTAATCCAATCCCCACTACTCATATCAAACACCAACATCAATCTGAAGGTTTTTATTTTGGTTATAATGGGGCCCAGATAAGGGTAGGAAAAAAGTAAAATCACATTTTAAAACCACATAACAATTTGAGCGTTTAAAGTAATACAAACAATGAAGCGTAAAACACTCAATTCTTTCCTTTCAAGTTAACAAGATTGACACTCCCCTTTTTATATCTCTCCTCTTTCTTTTCATTTTTGATTATCTTCTCTTCCTTTCTTTTTTTTTTCTATTTCATTTTTTCTTCTCTTTTTTTCTTTGTTCTTTTTTTATAATTATTTTTAGTTATTGAAAACAAGATCAAGTTTAGAAGAGCTAAAATGTAGAGGAGAGATACAAATTATTACAACCATACACATTCCTAACTCAAAAACCAATTAAATCCTATGATCCCCCCACACTTATTCAAGAAATTATTCCCTAAACCTATTTATGCCCATTCAAATGCTCAATTCGTCCTTATGGTAGGTATGATGAAAAAGTTAAATAATCAACGTTGAGGCTCACATTTTGGGTTTAAAGAAGAAATGGTTTATGTTAAGCTCAAAGGGGGCTTACTAAGGCTAAAATTATGGTGGCTTTTATGCTAAAAGGGTATATCCCAATTGCCTTCATCATTTCAATGTTTGCGTAAGACTATGTGATCTTGACTAGTATTTGCAAGCAAGTTCTAGAGTTCCTTGATCATGAAGGAACATTCTCAATAAAGAATACTTGAATTTGGTATTAAATATTTCAAAAGGGCTCAAATTCTTACCAAATGAAAAGTATCATTCATCTATCACAAAAACCTAATGTCCCTTTAATTGAAATCCAACTCAATCAACTTATGCATTTAAGTATACTCATTCACTCATCTTATACATTTCCAAGAATTTCGTAACCCCTCCCTCAGTTGCATCGACCAATAATTGCCAACATTCATCAATCTCTTTAACAAAGTCTAGGTCCTTTTTTTCTTCTTCCTGCGAGGTGAAATCAAAATATGCAACATTAATTTGATCAATACAAGAACAATCTTCAGAAAGAGTAGTAGTAGGAATAGGTTCAACATTAAACATTGAAAATTTTACTGTTTCTCCCAAAACAGTCATGCTCAATTTCCCATTGTTCACATAAAACAAGGTATTAGTAGTGGCCATAAAATGTCTTCCTAAGAGTATCGTGTTCTTCTTCCCTTACTATTTAACCTCCCTCATATCTACGACCATAAGGTCTACAGGGACAATCAATCCTCTATCCTTTACTAACAAATCTTCCATTATTCCTTTCAACTATCAGCTAATTGTAAACACATATTGGTAGGTCTTAACTGTCCTAGATCCAGTTCCTCATAAATAGAGTGAGTCATAAGGTTTATAATCGCTCCAAGGTCAAACATACTCGTAAACTCATCCCTATTACCTATTGATACTTGCACAAGAGAACTCCCTGGGTCTTTCAATTTGGGGGGTAATTGCTGCTAAAGCACTGTACTTGCAACTTCTAAAACTATCACCTTTCCATTTGTCTCCAACTTCCATTATTTAGTGCTTAGTTACTTAAAGAACTTCACATAAGCTGGAATGTTCCTGATCACACGTAACAAAGGCAAATTAATATTAACTTTGGAAAACATGTTATATAGATTAGAAAATTGATTATTTTGTTTCAAGTGCTTAAAATGGTTAAGTTATGGGATCAGTGGTCCATAAGGATTAGTCGTCTTATGCAGTCTTGGTCCTTTATTGCAGTCAGTTGTATACCCCAGTTATCACCTTTTTGAATGTGACTTCAAAATTTGTCATGCCTATTGCTTTCTCATTCTGCTCACCTTTTTTTATTGGTGAGGCTCTCCTCCTCTTAATTACCTTCATCAGACATATTATAAGGGATCTCCTCATGATTATCAATCACCTTACTACTTCTCAAAATAGTAACTGCTTAGGCTTACTTAGGTTGACTGGGAAACTTCCATTTTTGATTATTGTGAATTTGACCAGCGAGTTGCCATAATTTCTTGATTTTGAGTTTTTACTTAAATAAACGCATTCAGAATTTCCTATAAAGAAGGCTTTCCCGATAGATTCTAACTTAAGGATTTCCCCTGAAACTAGTTTTACCTTCTGATATTGTGGTTGGGGTTACACTAGTAGATTGTTGGTCTTCCATGACAAATTGGGGTGGTTTCTCTAACCAAGGTTATAGATGTTCGAATACAGATCAGTTCACACCCTTAGTTAAAAACTATCAAGTAAGTTTACTTACTCTTCCACACCTGCAAAAGAATTAAAACAATATGAACAAGCATTAGCTCCATGACTATAAAGTACCACATACATCACATACCTCTTGATTTGGAACATTTTCAGGTAGCCTCATAGTTAGCATTTTTACATGTTTTGTCAACTCAACCAATTGTATAGCCATTTCTTGATTTGAATTCACTTCATGAACTCCAGCACTTCTCCCTCTCACACTCTTTTATTAGGAATTAGCCCCCAAAATTTTGAAGATTTCATACGTTTCTTTAGCAGTGTCTCTCCCACAGCTCCTCCTGTTGCATTGTCTACTGTGTACTGACACTATTGCATTAATCCATCATAGAAGAATTCCTTCTGCATCTGAAGTGGAAAATAATGGTGTGGACGCTGTTTGACAAGAGTTTGAAGGATTCCCATGCCTCATGGAATGCCTCTCCCTCCATCTAAATGAAGGTTGCTATCTTTTCTTGCAACTCAAAAGCCTTTTGATAGGAATATAACTTTCTTATGAATTTATTATATACCTCTTTCCATGTAGTTAATGAACTAAGTTGAAAGGTCATCGGCTATATCTTAGCCTGATCCTTCAATGTGTATAGAAAGAATCTCATTCTGAGTTGATCTACATTTAATCCATCCAAAGGAAAGGTTTTTAGAGTTGTATAGAATTCTCAAATGAAGTTTAAAGGATCTTCATTGAGAACCCCATAAAAAGATGGCAGCATGTTGTAGTGAATGCTCTTTAATTCATACTTTTACTTGCCTCTCGAAAACATATGCATGAAGTGTCAATACCAATTACTGGTTGGCATACTCCTTCATTTCTGATTGCCTTTTACCTATTTCTTAATCTTCAGACTTAGGTTCCTCGAAATTGTCTTCAAAGTCCCTTTGAGGTCCTCTTACCTGATGTACGTTGTCAATAAAAGGAGCAAGTTCACTTTCCCAAGATCTCCTTCCTCACATAACCAAAATAAAGACAACACTAAATTAGTATCCAAAACTGCTAAAATAACTCAATGAAATAACATGACAAAAATGTATGCATGAAAAGAAAAAACAATCAAAATTAAATTAAGTACAAACGCTAAACACCTCCATGAAAACAGTGCCAAAAACTTGTTATGCCAAAATAAGTTCTAAAAATACCTAGGCTATCCCACTCGTAAGTATACAAGGTAGTTGTAGTTGATTACCTAAGGCCGTCTCCTACTGAGGTGAAATTGGTCCACTTAAATTAACCTTGAACAAAAATAAACACAGATGAAATCCTATGTTGGGTTTTCATCTTGCATATCATATGCATCAAAAATAGAAAACAATAATGGAAATATAAAACAAAACCCAAAAAGCTAAGAACTTTCAAGTGCCATTAGATGTAATTTTAACAAAGCATGAACTTAAGATGTATACCTTCCAATCTCCTTCGTTCTTCGTTGTCTTGACCTCTTTGGGATATCATAAACCACAATGACCAAAGGAGAACATCTTTAGTGATATCCATGCGAAGAGCAAAGCCTGAAATCTCTTAGGACGAATGGTTAGAACACACACAAAGTGATAGCTTTGTCATGTATTCTTTGAGAGAGAGTTTGTAAAGAGTGAGAAAAGATGATGAATACTTCACTAAAAAATCTCTTATTTTCACACAACACTTACACGAAAATTGATGTTTCCTACCCACTTTGGCCTTCCTATAACTCCCAACATCAATCAAGAGTTAGTGGAAATTAAGTGTTTTTAATCCCACTTAATTTATCATGTTTCTCCCCCCTTTAAAGGGTAATTTTATCATCTTGCTTATTAAAAAGTAGTTTTGTCATCTTACCTAATAAGTAAGATTCACATGTGGCATATGATTCAATATCAAATGACCCTAAACTACCATACTTGTGTAGCTTAGTCATGTATCTCTCATATCTTAGATCCCCATCTGAAACCATTTTACTCATTCTTTGCATCTTCAATGCGTGTGACCCATTAGGTTCCCAGCTATCTTAGCCACTTAAATTAACACTTAATTCAAGCAAGTCATAATCGGTATCTAGTAACACATCATGACCCCTAATTGACTGAAAAGTCAATGGTTTGACTACAAACCCTTCTATAGATAATGTTCCTGTGCAATTCATCCTTTCACCATCTATACCCCACTTGGTTCAGAGTATGGTTAAAGTGTTAACTCCCACTAGACTGACTATGTCACATCTAGCCTAAGTGATGTTAGTTCTTGTCTTTGAGACTCATTACTCGATAAGTCATTGAAGACTATCTTTATGACATTTCCACTCTGGCCAGAGATTCCCGAGTAATGACCCCAACAAGAGGCCGTGGGAATCATCTCCTTCTATCAGAAGTGTCGAAAGTTTTATTAGCTACTTCATTACCTTCTAATACCTTAAATTGTACCCAATCACCACCCTATGAATAACCTCTAAGAGGCAATGAGGAATAGAGTCAAAGCAGAAGATTAGTATCTAAGATATCCTTAAGCACTTTAAGTCTAAGGATATTTGCACCATTGCTATTATGAGACTATCATTAACACTAGAATAGATTATCTATATGATTATCTCGTGGTAGGTCATCCAATATACTTACTACTCTTAGCAACCATCCATATGTTAACTATAAATAACTCATGTTTACAGCTTATAAGATCCACTGATTGATCTAATCAAGAAGTATAACATGTGTTAGTCTGTTTTAATTAATAGTGTTCCATCTAATTAATCCAATAACTAGAGATAATTTAGATACTAACATAATTATACATGATAAGAATCTCGCTATCTCATGCTATATAATGTATCAAGGACTGCATTATTTCGATTTAAGATCGTTATCAATTCATAAAGGACATGAACATCAAATTAACAGCAAAAGCCTTTTTATTAATCAAAAAGATTTGTATAATAAGTAGTAAAGGTGATTGCCTTTAGAGCACTTCTCTAATATCCTCCCACTTTTACTAAAGTCAATCACCTTCGTATTTAATATCATAGTTAAGTACATCAGATTCATATCTCTTTTAAGGCATTGACTTAGTCAAATAATCAACAATAATCTGATCAGTGGGTACTCTCTTTATCTTGACATCATTTCTACCAATGATAAATCTAATCAAATGATATCGCCTGAGTATATGTTTAGATTTCTAATGAGACCTTGATTGCTTTGTTTACGTTATGGCACTATTGTTGTCACAATACAACTATTATGGGTCAACAATGCTAGGAACGACTTCAAGTTTCCTAATGAACTTCTTGATCCAAAATGCTTCCTTTGCTGCTTCTGAAGTGACAATGTATTATGCTTCAGTTATTGAATTTGCAGTTGTCTCTTATTTGGAACTCTTCCAATTGACTGCTCCACTATTCAGTTTGAAAATATATCCTGACTAGGATCTAGAGTCATCCCTATCTGATTGGAAACTGGCATCTGTATACCCACTCCTAACAAGATCTCAGTCTCCATATACTAAGAATACATCCTTAGCTCTTCTCAAGTACTTAAGGATATTCTTGATAGCCACCAAATGACCCTCTCCAAGACTTGACTAGTATCTGCTCATAACACTTAGGGAATATGATACACTAGGTCTCCCACATAACATATATGATTGATCCTATAGCTGAAGCATAAGGGATGAAATTCATGCGAGTCCTCTCATCTTGTGACTTTGGATACATAGATTTTGAGAGTGAAATCCCATACATCATAAAAAGATAACCTCTCTTTGACTAATTTATGCTAAACCTCTTTAGCATCTTGTCTATATATGTAGACTGAGAAAGACTAAGCAACTTCTTAGATCTATCTCTATAGATTCTTATACCCAAAATATAATTTTCTTCTCTAAGGTTTTTAATGGAGAAATTCTTGGACAACCAACTCATGACTGATTGTAAAGCTGAGACATCATTTCCTATTAGTAGTATGACATCTACATACAATATAAGGAAACAATCTCAGTCCCACTAACCTTCTTATACACATAAGGTTCATCCAAATTTTGTGAGAAACCAAACTCTTTGATTGTCTCGTCAAATCAGTTATTCTAACTCCTGGATGCTTGCTTCAATCCATAAATGGATTTTTGAAGCTTAAATAACTTTTCTCCATCATTGGATATGAAACCATCGAGTTGTGCCATGTACACATCCTCGATTAGGTTTCCATTAAACAAAGTTGTTTTCACATCCATTTTCCATATCTCATAACCATAATGAGAAGCAATGTCTAGGAGTATCCTAATAGATTTAAGCATGGCTACTGGGCTAAATGTTTTTTTATAGTCAACTCATTGTCTTTGACGATAGCCTTTAGCTATAAGCCTAGCTTTACAGGTAACTACATTACTCTCCCTGTCGATTTTCTTATTAAAAACCCATTTGCACCTTATGGGTTTTATCCCTTCGAGTGGCTCAACCAAATCCATACTTAGTTTTCATACATGGAATCCACTTCGGATTTTGTGGTTTGAAGCCAATTTTTAGATTTTTGAACTCTTGAGAACTTCTTCACAAGTAGTGGGCTCATCATCTTTTATGAGCAATACATCATTATGTTCACTTATGAGAAGTCCATATCTCTCTGGAACATGATATTTCTTACTTGACCTACAAAATTTTTGTGTATCAGAAGATTGATCTATTGTTTCATCATTATGAACAATAATCTCTGGTTGAAGTAGTTAATTTACATCTCTTTGAGCCTTTCGAACTTTCATAAGTTTAATTTTGCTCTCATTGTCTTCTTTTAGAAGAAATTCTTTCTCTAAAAAGACGACATGCTTTGAAACAAACACCTTTTTTCCAAAATATTGTAGAACTGATATCCTATCATTTCTATAGGATATATTACAAATAGACACTTGTCAAATTTAGCTTCTAACTTATCTAACTGAATTTGCTTCATATAAGCTAGATAACCCCAAACTTTCATCTAAGAAAGATAGGGTTTCTTATTGGTCCACATCTTATATGGAGTAAGTGCATATCCTTAAAAGGATTTTGGTAGACCTGCTAAGCCCATCATTGATCTCACCATGTCTAATAAGGTTCAATTTCTCCTTTTTGCCACTCCATTATGTTACTGCATGTAAAGTGGAGTCCACTGGGATATTATCCTATTATCTCTAAGATACCTTAGAAACTCGTAGCTTAAGTATTCACCTCCTTGATTTGATCGAAGTGTTTTAATACTTATGCCTTCTCTATTTCATTTCTAAATTCTTTGAACTTTTCAAAGGCCTCAGATTTGTATCTCGTTAGATACAAATACATATTGTGAATATTCATCGATGAAGGTAACGAAGTATATGAAATCACCTTTGGCATTTATGGACATCGAACCACATACATCTTAATGTATTAAGTCCAACAACCTCGTAGTTTGTTCATCCTTTCCCTTAAAGGGTAACTTTGCAATATTGCCCAATAAGCAAGATGCATATGTGTCATATGATTCATAATCAAATGATCCTAAACTACCATTTTTGTGTTGTTTAGTCATGCATCTCTCACTTATATGGACAAGGCAATAATGTCATAAGTAAGATGATATCACATTATCTTGTTTTTTTCTTTTATTGTCATTGATATTTAAAACTAGATTGGGCATATCTAATATGTATATTCCATTACATAATTTACCCATAGCATAAAGCATTCCATTCAAACTAATAGAACAACCATTGTTACTAAAATTTAAATGGAAACCAACTTTAT
>JANZXR010087606.1:0-10633 GCA_027575705.1 Erythroxylum echinodendron
TAGCTAATGTGTGATTCACTTCAGTGTCTAGCTTAAAGACATTAGAGAAGTGCTAAATAGGAGGCAACCCATATCATTTCTATTTTGTCTTTCAATTTAGTTGTTTGTTATTTTTTTTTAGTGAAACTCGACTTAATATATTTGCTTTGCATGCACAGGCCTTCTTTTCAATCTCTTCTATTTTTCTTCCTCACAGCTATCTCCACTCCTCAATTTCAGATGCCATGCTTATTGCTATGCTTGACATCGCATCAACATAGCCACCACCACACTTTTGTATCGTATTCCTTTCACTATTCTTCTTATTGTCCGTAATACATGTAGTTTAATTTCTGTTAGTCTTTAATGTTTGTCCATATTCATATTAATTTTTTTCTTTTATCCTAGACCCTTCTTTTACTTTTTTGTGTCACATTAGGAATAATATGATATTTAAATTGGGGGGGAGGGGGGGAGTATTAATTGTGTATTGTGTGTTTTCTTTTCCATTTATTATTTAAAGATGCATGATCATTAAATGAACTTAATCAGGATTATAAATGCATAATATGATTGAATGAGTATACTTGCATACTTAAATTGATTAACTTGATTCCAGTTAAAAGGACATTAGCTTGTTGTGATAGATGAATGACATTTTTCATTTGGTAAGAATTTAAGCCTTTTTAAATTATTAAACACCAAGTTCAAGTATTCTTTATTAAGAATGTTCTTTCATGATTAACGAATTCTAGAACTTGCTTGGAAATACTAGTTGAGATCACATAACCTTATGCAAACTTTGAAATGATGAAGGCAATTAAGATTTACCTTGTTAGCTTAAAAAGTCATTATAATGTCACCCTTAGTGAGCCCCCTTGAGCTTACATGAATTCGTTTCTTTCTTTAAACCCAAAATATGAGCCTTGACCTTGATTGTTTACCCGCTTAATTACACTTACCATAAGGGCAAGTTGAGCATTTGGAAGGTATAATCAGGTTTAGGCAATAAATGGGGGGATCATAGCTTATAGTTGGCTTTTGAGTTAAGGATGGGTATGGTTGTAGTAATTTTCTCTCCTCTATATTTTTCTTCCCTTAATTTCATTTTTTAAATGAATAAATAAATAATTAAAAAATAAAAAATGAATTGAAAATAAACAAAGGAAAGAGAAGACAACCAGAAAATGAAAGAAAAGGAGAGACGTAAAAAAGGGGAGTGCTAACTTTATTATATGAGAGGAAAGTATTTAGTGTTTCATTTGTCATTTTTTTGAATTAATTTGAATGATCAATTAGTTCTATGATTTTAAACTACAAATTTACTTATTTTTCCTACCCTTAGCCTAGCCCCATTACAACTAAAATAAAGACCTTCAGATTGATACTTGTGTTTGATATGAGTGGTGGAGATTGGATTAGGAAGCAAGCCTATGGTAGATACTTTACATGAAATGAACGATGAGTGAATATTTACTTCCTTTGAATGCTTGAGAGGTTGGAGAGTCGAGTGAGTGTCTATCACACTTATTGATGGTTCTTTGAATTAAAGTTCTTGTTGATTTTTGCTAAGCATGCGAACAATTGCTTGTTTATGGAGTATTATGAGTTTCAAGTTCTTAAGTTGTGATTGTTGAATTGATCATTGATATCTTTGACTATTATTTGTGAAAATTGTTATTTTCATTGTTTGTTCTTTTATAGTTTAGTGCTCTTTATTATGCTTGAGGACAAGCATAGTTTAAGTGTGGGGGAATTATTGTGCCTAAAATCTATTGATTTTAATTTCCTTCATATCTTAATTTTGGGTTACAAATCTTTATGTTTTGATCCAAATGTGAGATCAATTGAGTGAAAATGGTGTGAATATTGCATGAATATTAATTGGGTTATTTTGTGAATTTTACATAAAAACACCAAAGTCACATAAATTTTGCATTAAAATTAAATAAATAAAAAAGAAAAGAAAAGTGGTGACAAATGTTACCACCTCATGTCACCACCTTAAAGGTGGTGTGACTAACATTAATTAAGTTAAATGTTAGTCACCACTGTGCATGACTATCATTTAATTTAAATGTTAGTCATGGGGGCTGACTTAATTAGTCAACCTTATGCAATTTCGTAGACACTAACTTTGAGTCTAAAAAGTGCAGGTTGACAGTGTAATAACCCTACAAACCTAAACCTATAGTTGGGCTATAAAAAAAAGAGGAAGGATAAAAAGAAGGGGTGGCGGCTGAGAAAAAAGATCATCTTTTCATTCACTGTTTTTCATTTATTCACTCACATAGAGACACAGACATGGGAGATGCAGAGAGATAGAGAAAAAGAAGATAAACAGAGACAAGAAATAGATATAGTCTGAGAAGGAAAAGAAGAGAGCAACAATATAGATGTGGGAGCTGGGAAGAGAGGCAGAAAGTGATAGTTGGAGTTGATCTTGAGTAAACATTCAGTTGGAAGAGAGCAACTGAAGTAGAATGCGAGAGCCAAAGCTGAAAGTTAAGAGTGCAAAAGACCTCCAATATCTCATTATCCGACCATCTGTTTGCTTATCTTATTCCTCATTTTTTGTTTATTTTTTTTAGTTTACTGTTCTGTTGGTATTAACTGATTTATACTCTTGTTAGCTTCACGACTGTTGCTTGTTATCTTGTCATAGTTCATTTAAGTAGTTACTGGGTTGTTATTTTCAAACTTTTGTCGATAGTAATATGGGATTGAAGTATTTGAGTATGATGAACCGTGTGTATGATATGATTGGATGATCTCTTTTCTTGAGAATTAATGTAGCTATTTAGTTAAATATGCATGATTGGGTTACAGATATGTTGTCTAATTTATTGATGTGATTTTTGAACTAAATGGATGTAATAGAATGGTCAAACTTTGCATCGTTTTAGTGTTCAATGACGATTTGAGATGATGAAGTTTAATAAAGATCATGAAACTATGGAGACTTAGCTTAAGAACTAGAAATATATTAACTTAAGTGGTAATTTGTAGTTAAGTTTTTATAATTAATTCAGATAATAACTTGTTAAATAAAAAAGTTAGACTAGTTCAATATTCGAATCGATTTAGAACCTAACTATTAATTTTAGTAAGACAATAATCCAATCATTTTCCTTTAATCATGTATAGGAGATTAAATTAGTTAAATTAATTCTCAAGAGTTTTTCCACTTTGATTAATTTATTTATCTTTGCTACTAATTGGTTTCATTTGCTTTTTAATTTAATTTTGCAAATTTCATTAAAACCTTTCACTCAACAATCGGGATAGAATGTTTATGAATGCATTCTTTTTATTTTTATTTTTAATTCAAACTTAATTTAAGTTGACCAATTTCACCTCCACGGGAGACTGCCCTAGGTTATCAACTAAAACTGTCTTATATACTTATGAGTAGGATAACCTAGGTGTTTTTAGAACTTTTTAGGCATAACATACACACATTGTGAGGTTTATATTGGCCTTAAACAAGATTCACGAAGGATTATTCTTCATTTATTGCAAAGCATGATGATTATAAGGGTTCCTCTTTTCTTATGACAAAGAAGATTTTCGTATAGATGGTTTCGCTTCACCTATTGAAGGAAAAAGATAGTCAATTTCCAAGTGGAGCTTGGAGAATGGACATAGGTCCTAATGCATCACTAAGAAGCAAGTCCTTCTGAGATGGGAGGTGGTGTAAAAGATTTTAATAGGTGTTTAGTGATTTCAAGAGATGATCAGGTCGAATCGAATTAGCTCGATTCCACTTCTACCTTTCATGCCTTCCCTTGGCCTATTTCATACTGGTTATGGCTAGGTGGTGAAGGGAGTGTAGTAACTGACAACATGTTTATTTTTGGTATGTTGCAATTAAATCTCATTCATTTATTACTTAGCTCCATTAAAACATACCTTTCTTTATATTGGGGTGATACATATGCATTCTTTTCAATACAATACGGGTGAATGAACACCAACTGAAGTGGATAAACTCAAACCTAAACTTCGGAGTGAAAAGGAGTATACAATTAAGTATCCCAGCCAAGGAAGAAGATATCTTAATCTTTTCGAAAGATGATAGGCTTCACTAGCAGGAAAAATGAAAGTTTCATTTTTATTGAGCTCAAAGAAGACTCCTCCAACTACTTAGGGGAATCTACTCTTCTTCGATTTTATAGTCAATTTCTAAGTGGAGCTTAGAGAACGGGCATAGGCTAAAGGTTTTTTAGTAAACCACTATAAATTAATTTTTCTCTCTTTCTATATCTATTGTTGTTTATTTTATAATTGCCTTATGTAAATACACCTTAATTATTTATTTTAATAAGCAATTCATTCATTAATTTTTAAATAGAAAAAAGTAAATAAACACAATTCAATTTCCTCTTATGTGTTATCTAAGGACTAACATATATTGACTAATACAATTTAGACACCATAAATAATCAAATGACTTTATAGTATACCTAACATAATTTTATTACCTTTCGCTGATCATTAATGACTATATGACCACCACCATTAACAGTTACAAGTCATCATTAAATAATTAGAGAAACCATATTCATTTATTAGTGTATTATGACCTTATTACAACATACTATAAGGAACATTTGATTGTTTTTATCCCTATTAGTTATCGTCAATAATGTCCTTTTGCATACACCTTTAAAGAAATAATCATCTAATCTAATTACTCTTCCATATCTAGCAAAAAAAAAAACCTTTATTGCAATAATCAAATGCATTGTTCATTCTATCAAAATATGGAGTTACACCTGATTCAACCATAGAAACAGAAATCTTCACTATAAACCTTGGGTTGGATCTCAAAATAATAGCAACATAATCCTATAATATGAAATATTCATTCTTTCCTTATCCACATCTCTTATTTTCACCAACTTATTAGCTTATTGACATTTGGTCCATGAAACATCTAAACCCAATTGGTTTTCAATGTCCCATTGGATGTCAACAATCTTCCTAAACTCAATCCTTTTCATCTTTATCAATTATTTGAATGCTAAATACTTAGTGTTTGACTTCTTCTTTAAACCAATCAGAAACTTATATAATTAACATAATTTTGTCATATTAAAATTACCATAGTAACTTTTTATAAAAAATGATGTGTATGAAATATGCATATATTTTTTAAGTATTTTACTTAATTTTCATGTTAAATTACCTCATTTTACTTAATTTTGGTTATAGTTTTAGGTAATTATGCACATTTGACTTCGGGATGAGATTTATCAAGACTAGAGGTTATTCTAAGAAAAATGGAGAATATTAGAGGAAGAAGGTTTGTCATCTCCTGTGTCTTAAGTAGATAAAATTACATTAAGAGATGTGACTTGTGGATAGATTACATAGCATTAAAGAAAATTAATAGAGTAACATGACCTTATACATGGCTATTCCATAAACAATGTGCTAGTTATAAGAGAAATAGGAAGATCTACAATCTAAGGGTATGGGAGTGCTAGACATCATGCGTAGGCCAAAGGAAAAAAAGGATCCACAACTGTGGCCTAAATTGTATCCATAGGCATTAATTACATATCTAAAGCATATATATCCTAAATTTTAGTGGCTTTTAAAGACTTTACTTACTTTATGAATCTTGTTCTCTCTAAAGGTTAAGGTTAGGCATTAAAAGGTTAAAAAATCATCAAGAGGTTGATTTTAAAGAAATTTTTTTCATTTGAGAATCAATATTTGCATTTGTCTCAATAGAAAAAGTTGCCAACATAGTCATGATTTTTCATTTAAATTTTTTGTGCTATAATATCTTTGATTTTATTGCTTTCTTTTGTTGTTTTGAATATGGTTTAATGGTTAGATACTTTATAGTTTAGGTCGGAAACCCCTATTATTTATTCTTATATGAATTAATATATTTTTCTATGAGCTATTTTTGAATGATCTTAATGCAGATTTATTCATTTTGGTTCTTAAATCTGATCTAAATTCATTTTTGGATACCTTAAGAGAGCCTTCACATGAGTTGATCATGACTTAGGTAGAAAGGATTTAATGATGTGCTAGAGATAGAAATATATGATCTCTTTAGTGTTAGGGTAAAACTTTTCATGGGATTTTATAGATCTTAATCCATTTAAGAATTTGTTAACTTAGTAGATATACAACTCAATCAATTAGAAACTAAAAGATTATAGCTCAATAGTGTATTTTTAATGTATAGGAAGTCCTATCCGTCTGTATAATACATCAATTCTAAATTAATTTAATCACAAAATTAATGGTTGTAATAGGGGAAATACAGTCTAAACATAAAATTGAGATTAATTTTTTGATAAAATTTTCTGGTTTTGATTCTCTTGGCTATTCTCTTAATTAAGTTTGTATTTCATATTTCATCATTCATATCCATCATAATCCTTTTTTTAATTTTTTAGACTAATTAGTAGTTTTATAGCTCTTTAATCCACACTTCTTCCTTAAGAAATTTGACGCCTATTGACCATTATATTACTTATTAATGACATGTTCATGTGCCTTAGTTGGGACTGATACATTAGTAATACAAGTAACTTAAGAATAGGGAAAAAATGCATTAAGATATTGCACCATTATTGGGGAAAAACTAGTTTTAGAAATTTAAAAACAAATTTTCTAGTTGTATATATTTGTTTTCTTTTTGTTAAGTTTTCTAAATAATTTTCTTAATTTGTTTTCTTTATACCTATTTCACTTTAATTTTAGGGCATTCTTGGTTTATGATAAGAAGCTAGCAATTTGTTTTCTAGAAGAAGATTCAGAGCTTGAAAAAACATTTCATTAAATTAAAAAAAGGAATAAAAAATAAACTTAAAATACACCTGAGCATACAACTAGAAACTATAAGGTAGATACAAAAAGGATAATAAAGCATGTAAAACCATCTCTTATAGGGACATAATCTAGCATCATAAGGTTATAGATTAATGTAAATTACTTTGAAATCAATCCCAGTGTAATCCAAATGTTGTAAAAAATGTACAATTTGATGGATTTCTAAATAAGGATGTTAACAAAACTTTCCAATGGTTGTTAGGGAGAACAAAGACAAATATAACTATAAGAATTCATAATGTAGATACATGATCACTCTAATAACCCAAATGGAGGTAACAACAAGAAAACTTGATAACTTGAGTTTCCTTCTAGGAATAACTAATGTAATTAATTTTGAATTGTATGGGGAGAATATCATAGTACATATAATAAGCTATAGATGCTATGGGAAAACCAAGATAAACAAGTTGATTATATAGGAAATTTCCAAACAGAAAATAATCCCTATAATAAGACATATAATCTAAGATAAAGAAATCATCCACGTTTCTTTTGGAGAAATCATTTAGTTTAAAGAAAATCCTACCAAATTTTCAATAAATCATGTGAAAAGGGAAATATTGGAGCCTAAAAGGGGTAATGAGAGATGTTGTATAAGTGACTGCTTCTCAATTTCAAAATCTTGAAGCTTCAGTAAGGAACTTTGAAGTTTAAATCGATCAACTATTGAAGGCAATAATTAAGAGACCATAAGGATATTACCTAGAAATACAGTGCCTAAAACATAAAGAAAAGGTAAAAGAAGTGACCTCAAGGGATAAAGAGTTGATTGTTACTAAAAATGAATAAGATAGTAAGGTAAGGATACTAATAGGGGAATATCAATCAAGAATTCCTTACCTTATAGATAAATCATAATATTATAAGGAAGAAATTGATACTCAAGAGGAGCATAACAAAGATCTAGAAGAAAAGAATGCTGACATCCGATAGTAAGGAAAGGACATCAATAAGGGAATATCGATCAAGAATTTCTTACCCTATAGATTAATACATAATACTATAAAGATGAAATTGATACTCAAAAGGAGTATAACAAAGATCTATAAGAGAAGGATACTGACATCCTCCAAAAGACCTTACTAATAAAGATAGATAATCTAAGGAGTTTTAATTTTTCTTACATTGTATTGATAAGGCATTAGCAAATCTAAAAGCTAGTATCAATCTGATATCTTATACCATGCTAAAGAGATTGAGATTGGGTTAACAAAAACTTATTAAGAAAGTAACATATTTTACAAATCACTCGATAGAACGAATTAGGTAAATTAAGGAGAATTGTCAAGATAAAAAATGATAGGTTTATATTACCAATATAATTTTATATTTTTGAAATAGAAAAGGATGAAGAAAATTCCCTAATCATAATTAACCCTTCTTTACTATAGTAGGCACAGTCATAGATGTAGGAGAAAGTGAACTAACACTTAGGTTAATAGATGAAAAAGTTTTATTTTCAAATGATGACATGTAGTTTATGCTTAATAATGAATGAGGATAAACTAATTATTCCAATATTTTAAACAAAATTATCACAAAAAGAGCCAAGATGCTTATGAAAGGCAGGAAAATGACAAGAATGTGGATAAAGTCTAAATGAGAGATAAATACCCTTTGAATAATAGTTTCTATGATCACCATACAAAAGGGAGCAAGCACATAACTCTGAAAATCAATTGAGTTTAAGAGAAAAGTCTAAGTAAAAAACTTCTAAAGAAGCACTTGTTAAGAGTTAAACCAACAAAAAAATTTAAGAATTTTTTATTTAAGGAATTTATAATATTGGATAATTCTAATATATTTAATTTTTTTAACAATTGATAGCTTTATATCTTATTACAATTGTTTTGTGTTTTTCATCTTTAACTTTTAGGGATGTAAAGGAAGGCACACATAAGCTGAAGTGAACGTTTGGGATTGAAAGTTTCAAAGAATAGGCAAATAGGAAGCTTAAAAATTAGTTATGCGTTAAACTTAATTGTTGAACATAGCCTAGGACACGATTGTCTCCTATATTGTGCTTATATGTGTAGTAAGATAAACTAATTATATATAGCCTAAGATATGCTTGTGTCCTATATCATGCCCGTATCTAATGTTTTTTGGAACACTTCATAGCTTAGGACATTTTTGTATGTCAAATCATGTCTGAAGGTTAAGTGAGATAGTAAGATCCATAGTTTGAGACACATATGTGTCCCAAATCATCTAGACAAAATTTTTTATAATAAGATCTAAGACCTGATGCATGCTTATGTTGCAAGTTATGTCTTAAGCAATTAGGCTCCAAACAAATATATGAACTTGTCATAATTTGTATCTGTAAATATTTTAAGCTTAAAAAAGTCATAACAATGCCCTTATTTTAACTCCCTATAATTTTCACTTAATTTCTCATAAATCCGTTACATATCCACTACCTAACTCAACTTTGCTAATAAAGACCATAAGGTCTTTGATATTTACCCTAAATCTCCACTATGATTCACTAACTTTCAAACACTAAATCCCCACTATGATTCACTAACTTTCTCCACCTAAGTTAGGGCTCTAAAACGTTATTTTTTGCATATACATAAGTTATGATACACATAAGTTAAGGCTCTAAAACGTGATTTTTGGGGATTTTTATGTTTTAAAGCTATTTTTTGCATATTTTTGTTTTCAAACTTCCAAAAATACAAGAAGATAAATTCTTGACCATCCACGAGTAAAAGAACGAAGTTTTGAGCAACTTATGTGTTTTTAATAGTCAAGCTTACATACAAGTTAGGGTTTCATTCCATATTAAACATCTCATGTTTACATTTGACAACCCATACCATAGTAAAATGTATAAATACCTAAATCATAGATCTGTTGAAGAAAATAAAAGTATAGAATGGAATGAGTTAGAAAATTTTTGTTTAGGAGATGAAGTGAGGAGTTATATGAGTAAATAACTTTAGAGAATGATTATCCATTAGAAAATCTAATAACTTCGAAAATGACTAGGCATTTTACATAGGATAAGGATGTTGCCATTTGATTTAAACTTAAAGGAGATTAAATAACTATATGTTTTAATGAGTTTGGAATGATATGTGAGTTTTATACCTCTGAGTAGGTGAATATGGAGGACTTTAGCAACTTCATTACTTATTTTCCTACCTAGCTTTAGATGTGAACATAGGGCATTTTAAAGGCCCGTATCAAAAAAAGTGTATAATAATGATCCATCGGTAACCAAAAGAACTTGATTGTCTCCTCTACCCTAATATAATTTTAAAAGGTAATAGCTTACTCAATTTTAGGAAGGTAAGAAAGTACATAAGTGGTCACATACAGGATTTATTGTATTTATTGTTAGAGTAGTGCTCTAAAGGCAATCACTTTTAGTATTTTTTTACAAACTTTATTTTAATTAATAAAGTGAATTTTTATTAATTTGAAATTAATATTTATGAATTAATGTCAATCTTAAATCAAGTTAATGAAATCCATGATACAAAAAATAATATGAAGGAAATCATGATGAGATCATGATAATGAGATTCCTATCATGTGCAATTATATTAGTAACAAAATTATCCATAGTCATAGGATTAATAAGATAGGATATTGATAATCTAGATAAACTAGCATATGTTATAATCCTTGATTTGGTCAGACGGTGGATCTTATAAGTTATGTATCACCCCATTACCCTAGGGTACGCATCGGGACGCCCATAGGTCATTCCGACACATATCCTAAGATAAGGGAGCGCTACGTACAATTACTATAGAACTCCACATGGCATCGCATA
>JANZXR010087645.1:0-10632 GCA_027575705.1 Erythroxylum echinodendron
TCGGTTATACGTTATGTTGTGTTATGGTCTTTTCCGCAGCGTATTGTGAATACTTGGGCCATACGCGATCCAACAGTATTAAGGACTTCATTAATTCGATTTAAGATCATGTCAATTCATAAAGAATATGAACATCAAATTAACTAAAAATGCCTTCCTATTAATCAT
Source organism: Erythroxylum echinodendron (assembly GCA_027575705.1). Classification (NCBI taxonomy): domain Eukaryota; kingdom Viridiplantae; phylum Streptophyta; class Magnoliopsida; order Malpighiales; family Erythroxylaceae; genus Erythroxylum; species Erythroxylum echinodendron. The sequence continues at coordinate 169 of JANZXR010087645.1, forward strand.
AAATATTTGTACAATAAGTGTTAAAGGCAATTGCCTTTAGAACACTTCTCTAACAACCTCCCACTTGCACTAAAGCTAATCACCTTTGTGTCTAATATCATAGGCAAGTATATGAGAATCATATATCTTTTGGGGAATCGACTTAGTCAAAGGATCAGCAATATTCTAATCAGCAGGTGCTCTCTCTATCTTGTTATCATTTTTACCGATGATTTCTCTCATTAAATGATATCACCTGAGTACATGTTTGGATTTCTGATGAGACCTTGGTTCCTTTATTTCTTGATATGGTGCCATTTTTTTCACAATACAACTATACTGGGTTAACAATGCTAGGAATTGCTCCAAGTTCCATAATGAACTTCTTGATCCAAACTACTTCCTTTGCTACTTTCGAAGCGACAATGTACTCTACTTTAGTTGTTGAATATGTAGTTTTCTCTTATTTTGAACTCTTCCAACTGACTCTCCACCATTTAGTGTGAAAATATATCCTGACTGGGATCTGGAGTCATCCCTATCAGATTGGAAGCTGGCATCTATATACCTGTTCACAACAAGATTTCCTTCTCCATAAACTAATAATACATCCTTAGTTATTCTCAAATACTTAAGGATATTCTTTACAGCCACCCAATGACCCTCACTAGGATCTGGATGGTATCTGCTCGTAACACTTAGAGCATATGATACATCGGGTCTCGTACATAAAATAGCATTGAATTGAATGAAAGTGTATTTGATGATTGCTGATTTTATTTATTATCTTGTAAAATTGTTGATTATTGTTTCCTTGAGTAAAGAAAACAAGTTTCCAATCTTAAGGAAGGATTGAAGTCAAAAGTTATCAGCAAGATTGGGGAAAATATCACATCAACACCAAAATTTCTAGATTTTGGAAAAGAAGAGGAGTTTCTTTGTTCAATTTTTTGTCAATTTTACTTCATTTATTCTTTGTAAAATGGTTTATTTAAATGTTAATGACATTATAGAGACCATGATTGGCTGATTTAGTTTTAGGGATTACTATTGAACATGTTTAAACTCCTATTTTATTGAATTCAATGAAATAGTTTTTTTTGATTGTTGATTTTATTTGTTATCTTATAACAAATAGATAGAGTGAGTAAGATTATTTATGTAGGATTTTACAACGAGAGTTGGCAACCTAGAGACATAAAATTATTATGTCAATTGATTAGTTAGAAGAGAGATCTCAATGAATTCAGTTGATCACCCATAGGATAGTTTAATAACTAGTTGAATTGGTAGAGTCATTGGGTAGGTTGAGAGATCGTCCAAATAACTAGTTGAATTGATAGATTCATTAGGTAGGTTGAGAGATCGTCCAATTAATTTTCTTTAATTCGATTAGGGACAATTAATTATAACTTGAGAGAGGGTAATTAATACATTCAGAAATCTTAGGTGAGACACAATTCGACTAATAAAATAAAAGGGAAAAAAGTAGGAAAAAAGTAATCTCTAGTCCTTAGATTCTTGAGTTCTGATTTTTCTACTTATTGATATTGTTCAATGTTCGTTATTAGTCTTTTAATTTTAATTTTAATTTTCCAAATTATTTGCATTGAACAATATCGCTTCTTAAACAAAGTTTCCTGACATCAAGAGATACAAAAGAGAGTTGAGAAGGAAAAAGCATCTAAAGTTTTCATAACAAGATATGGTTGAAGAAGGAGAGCAAGGAGGACCAGAGAGGACTCTAGTGGATTTCATGAGGCCAGGATTTAGTCCTCGAGGAGTGACAAGACTAGTGGTTTAAGTGAATAATTTTGAAATAAAATTGGCACTCCTCAACATTCTACAAAATAATATGCAGTTCTATGGGCTATCAAACAAGGATCTGAACACCCACATTATAAAGTTTTTAGAGATCTGAGACACTTTCCATTTCAACATAATGTTTGATGATGTGGTGAAGCTGATATTGTTTTCATTCATATTGAAAGATCGAGCTAAATCATAGTATAACTTGCTAAATTCAGGATAGATCTCAACTTGGGAGCAGCAGCTTGCCCAAGCATTCCTCATCAAGTACTTCCCGTTGACGAAGACAACGAGGATTATCAAGGAGATTACAAATTTCCAACAGAACGATGGAGAATCTCTTTATGAAGCTTGGGAGAGATTTAAAGAATTGCAAAGTTGTGCCCATCATAACTTCTGAGAGAGTTCCTGCTGCAGACGTTCTACAATGAAATGATTCCGAGCACGAGAGGAGCAATTGATGCAGCAATTAGAGGTTCATTAATGAGGAAGACTGTGGAAGCAACTCATGATCTGTTAGAGAGATTGGCAAGTAACAACTATATGTGGTTGAGTGAGAGGAGCAAACAGGGGTAGAAGGAACAAAAAGGTATGATACCTATTAATTCTGTTACTTCTTTACAAGTTCAGATCATGGCTATTACAAAGCAGCTAAATAAAATACAAGGAGAATCCTCCTCTATAGCGAAAGTGAAGTAAGTGCAATGTGAGATGTGCAGGTAGAACAATCACAACTCAGTGGAGTGTTTCCTATTAGGAACTGATGGTACCAGAAAAGTAAGTTACTTAGGCCAGCCATAATGAGGTAACAACCCATACTCCAATATTATACTGGGATAGAAAAACTATCTAAATTTTTCTTAAAGCAGTAACAATGCAGATGGCCAAGCGAGACCACAAAGATTACCAGGATTCCAGCAAGATCAAATTGAAGTGATGGAAAGTAAGATAGACAAGATGATGGAAGTGCTGGGGTTCCAAACTAGCAACTCAAGAGGAGAATCAGAAGAGGATGTTTGTTAGCCAGGAAAAAGTTAGAAGCAGATGGAAGTGAAATTTGACCAAATCATGAAGAATCATGCCTCATCAATCCATAAATTGGAGGTTCAGGTAGGTCAACTCGCTAATGTGTTTTTTTTAGAAATACAAGTAGCCTACTAGGCAACACTGAGGTTAACCAGAAGGAAAGAATCATGGCCCTCACTTGGACAGGGAAACAAGAAAGTGAACATGAGGAGAAAGACGGAGTCAAAGGAGAAGAATAAACAATTTTGGAAGTTCTTCCGAGTGAACTAATGAGTGAGATAATCAAGGAATTTCAACTTGGACGTCCGCATCATATTTTTACTTAGCAAAAGTCATCTTCAAGTGGAGCAACGAAGAATACTACGGATGTTGAGCTAAGCAAGATGACGGATATAACAAACCAACTCCAAACAAAGCTCATGTTAAAGGAATCGGTGAAGAAAGAGGTCAATAAGCACATATCAAAAGGAAGTCCACAAATAACACAAAAGAAAGAAAACCCAGGGGACTTCTTCATTCCCTACAGTATAAATGGAGTTAGCATAGCTAGGGCATTTGTAGATTTGGGAGCTAGTATCAATATGATGCCCATATGTTTAGTCAGAAGTTGAGTTTAGGAGAGCCAGAGGCCACTAAAATATTAGTGAAAACTACTGATAAAATAGTGCATCAGTCGGAGAGGATCATCAAGAAAGTGCAGATACAGATTTATAAATTTATAGTCCCTATGGATTTCTACATACTGGACATTGGAGAAGATACAGAAACATCGATGGTTCTTGGGCGACCGTTCCTAGCTACTTCTCGTTCAATAATTGACGTCGATGGGGGGGAATTAATAATGAGAGTTAGAAAGGAGAAATTAACTTTCAAGGTGTCCAAGAAAGACTAACATTCTCCCTTCATCCCAACAAATATTAAAGAATCTGAACTCCAAAGAGGATGGGAAGATATTGAACACCCTGGGAATGCATTCAGGAAGAAACAATTGCGTAAGAGAAGGCATAGGAAGGAAAACAATAAGGAAGGTGGAGTACATACCTGGTTGGCTCATATATAGAGTTTGAGATCATCTTCTGCATTGCTGCTGTACCAGTCATTTGAACCACCTTAAGCAAAAAGGAGAGAGATGTTAAAAGAAGTGCTACGTGGGAGGCAACCTAGGAATTCTATTATCTTCTGATTGATTTTGTTTATTTACTTGTTTTCTCAGTTTATTCAGTTATGATTATGCTTAAACTGAGGTTAATTAATATGTTTTTGTTTAAATTTCAACTTGTTTTCTTTTCGAAATTCTTAATGATAATATTAGTTTGATGTGCCTATAGGTTATGGGATCATTGAAAACTAATATTATTCTTGGAAAAAGGTTTGAAATCATGATAATCACCTTATCCCACGATCGTGGGAATTCGATTGTGGGAAATCTCTCCAGAAACTTTCTAGAGAGAAAACCCACCATCATGGGAATGGATGTGATTCCCACGATCGTGGGAAATTTCTCTAGAAACTTTCTAGAGGGAAAACCCACAATCGTGGGAATGGAGGTGATTCCCACGATGGTGGGAAATTTCTCCAGAAACTAACTTTTCCTCCCCTTTTCTTCTCTCAACTATTCTTCAAATTTTCACTCCATCTCTCTCTAACCCATAAAATTCTCTCCTCCCACTGTCTAAAACTATTTATCTTCCTCTAGATTTTTGATATTTTCTTCAATTCTTTTCATTGATCTTACAATCCTTTCAGCTTTTCATGCATTAATCATTCAAAAACATAATGATTTAGGTAAGATTTTGCTCTCTCTCTCTATCTAAAAATCAAATTCACTCATTTCTTTCTCATTTTTGCAGGTTTTCTAACCAAACCGACTGATGAATTATGTCGTGAAGTCTTCGATGAAGGTAAGCACAATTTAACGGCAGCTTACTGTTGTCTATTTCCAATTTACTATGAGGAAGAAGGTACGCATTTTCGTGACCTGAGCGATAAAGAACTAGTCACTCCTAGGTATTTTTATTTTGAATTGTTAGAAACCATAGGAGTGAGGCAGAAAATAGAACGATTAACTACAAACATAGGTTGGAATAGGTTTCTTAGGTGTGACATACCTATTCACCCTCTGATGACCATAAAGTTCTTCACCACAGTCTGATATAATACTAAAATGGACGTTTTCTGCTTTAAGTTAATCGACACTATTTATAAATTGGATTATATTGTCATGCTTGGTCTTTTTAATTTTCCAAACACTAAAGTTTTAGATGACCATGATGATTTTATTTGGATGCATATTGGAAAACTCTAACTGGGGAAGAAAACTTTGACTTTAGGAATGCACCAAATTATTTAATCCATAGTGTCGAACATTTACTTTTACACAAATTTATATGCTTAACTGTGTTCAATAAAACTGAAAGTAACAAATGATCGGCCAAAGAACTTTTCTTTTTGTGGTGCATGGATCAAAAGTTAAAATTAACATGCCTTTTAGAATTTTTTGATCAATAGTGAGTGTGCTAAATAAAAAGAGTTCATATTTTGGAATGTCTTCTATGGTTACTACTTTAGCTCAATTTTATAACCTTGATATGGGGGAGGTGCACACAACTCTACACGATATGTTTGACAAATTGTATTTGAGACGCTCTGAGATTTTGTAGTTCCATTCTATAGAACTCCTAAATCCTCATACGCGTACTGTAGTGAGGACTAGGAGGGCACCAATACAGCTGCTTCTCGACCCTCCATATCCCAAGTAGTCCCAAAACTAAAGGAGGAAGTAATAGAGGAGGAACCAAGTGCACCAGCAAAAGTAGACAGATTACAACAAATCCTCGACCAGATGGCCGCCAATCAATAATAAATGACATCCCAAATTAACGAGCTCGGAAGTCAAATGCGGCGAGTCCACAAGGAGCAGCGTAGTTTCAAGAAGAGGTTCCTTAATTTCTGTCGGAGGAATAATTTTGACCCTTCTTCGCTAACACCATCACCATCATCATCTCCATAATCTTTTCTTACCCTTTTACTTTAAATTTTGTTATTTCTTTTGTTTCATATCATTTCATTTTTTTGTTAGGTTTCATGTCATTTCTTTTGTCTGGTTTCATGTAATTTGTTGGTTTGAATATCCTTTTGTATGGTTTGATGTCATTTCCTCTAATTGGTAGTTGATTTGTCACATTGAGGACAATGTGATCTTTAAGTGTGGGGTGGTGACATTGACCTTTTCAATTGCATTGTTTGCATTTTGTTAAATAAGATGCATGTTTAGCCATATCATATGCTTTGTGTCAGCAATGGAACTACACTTAAATCATTATGATAAATATTTCCATGAGATTCTGTCATGCTAGATGGAATTAGATTGAATGTATGCTTGAGCTTGAATTAGGCTACTTAAGTAGAAGGTGAACCATATAGAGTGACGAAAAGTAGTTAGTTATATAGGTTTAGTCACGAATTGACATTTGAGCAATAAGGTAGTGTAGAGATACATAATGAGTTTTCGTTTGAGCTAAAGGGAGGAAAGACCTATATGACTCCATCTACAGTCATTTTATTTCTTTGTTGAGTATACTTTCTTAGGTTATTACGTTCATAACTTGCTTTGAATCGGTTTGAATCTACTAGATGCATGCTTAATAGAGATGATTAAGGCCCTTTTTTATGTTATCCCTTAGTTTAAATGACTTACTCTTTGTATTATCCTTTGCTACCCCCATTGGGCATTGACCTTTTTTTAAAAAAAAAACCCAAAATTTTAAAACTTGGAACCTCATTAACCTACCCATTCATAAGCTTAATAAAGTATTAAGTAATACATTAATTGGGATCATTGTGAAAAGTTTACCGAGATGAGTTGAATATATTTCTACCTATGTATTACAATGTATTTATCTGCTATTGTATTAATAGTTCTTTCATGAATAATGAAAAAGATAGAAAAATGAAAAAATGTTAAAAAAACCAGAAAAAGGAAGAACAAGTGAGTAGAATTAATAAGTGCAAGATATTAGTTACATATGTAAATCTCAGAGTTAGGTTTTATTATCTCGTTTTATCCACTTTTAACTTTAAGAATGCCTGTGTTAACTTTTTTCTCTCTTTAGCCACCTTAACCCTTACCACATTACAACCCTAAACAAGTCCTTTTGATCTATTTTTGCATGCAATCATTGTAAAGGAGAATTGGTGTATTAGCAAGCCCATGGTAGTGTAGTTTCCTATAGGAAGTTTGAGCAAAGTACTAACCATCAAACACTTAAGAGAAATGAGTGCAAACCATGAGGGCGATTCATTTTGCATCTCTACTTATCTTTGAGTGATAGTGTCAATTGTTGAGTTTTCTTATGTATACCAATGAAAAAGTAGACATGATATGTGTATTAACTTCATATTTAATTTGGCTTAAATTTGAAGGATTGTATACTTTGATTTTTATGAAAATAAAGTGATAGAATTGATTGGTTTTCTTTATTTCGCTTAAGGACAAGAAAAGATTCAAGTATGTTGATAGTTGTGCACTAGTCTATGCTTTTATAAGTAATTAGCATGTGTTTTCTTGCATGATAGCTGATTATTGTTGTAGTTTAGGATTCATTTTGTATGCTTTCATTTAGTTTGATTTCCATTGTTGTTCTTTTATATTTGATGTTAATTTAGGGTAAAAATTGACTATTTTTATGTAGGAATGAAGATGGAGCAACTTAGAGATTGGGCTAGAGATCAAAGAGGAGAAGAAAATAGAAGACTCTTTGCTACCAATTGGGAATCATGTCAATTCCCACGATCATGGGAATCATGTCAATTCCCATGATCATAGGAACTATGATCCGAGATAATATGTCGGGCTTCATTAAACTTAGGTTTTTTAGACTATAAAAGGATAATTAAGCCTCCATCATCAAAGGAGGATGAAAACCTTCTGTAAAGACACCATCCTTAAGTGAAGAGCACAATTTTCTAACCTTAAGGGAGGATTGAAGTCAAGGATTATCATCAAGATTGGGGAAAATAACACATCAACACCAAAATTTACACATTTTGACAAAGAAGAGAAGGAATTTCTTTATTCAATTTTCTGTCAATTTTACTTCTTCTATTCTTTGTAAAATGGTTTGATTGAATGTTGATGATGTTATGGAGATCATGATTAGCTAATTTAGTTTTAAGGATTGCTTTTGAACTAATTTGTTAAAATTCCTATTTTACTGAATTGAATGAAAATGTCTTTGATGATTGTTGATTTTACTTGTTATCTTGCAACAAATCTAGAGCGTGAGTAAGATTATTTGTGTAGGATTGTACAACGAGAGTTAGTAACCTATAGACGTACAATCATCACATCAATTGATTAGTTAGAAGAGAGATCTCAATGAATTCAATTGATCACCTATAGGATAGTTTAATAACTAGTTGAATCTGTAAAGTCCTTAGGTAGGTTGAGCAATTGTCTAATTGATTCCCTTTAATTTGATTAGGGACAATTAATTATACCTTGAGAGAGGGTAATTAATACATTCGAAATCTTAACTGAGACATAATTCGATTAATAAAATAAGAGGTAAATTAAATAGGGAAAAAGTAATCTCTAGTCTTTAGATTCTTAAATTTCGATTTTTCTGCATAATGGTATTATTCAGTGTTCGTTATTGATCTTTTAATTTTAATTTTCCAGATTATTTGCATTAAACAATTTCGTTTCCTAAACAAAGTTTTGTCTGAATCAAGTGGTGTCTGGGTATCAATCCCTGTGGGATCAATATCTACTATTTAACTACATCGACCCATTCACTTGTGATTTTTGAGCATAAAATAAGTAGTTTGGGTTGCATAGTTACGCACAAACAGGTCCTTCCATCACTTATGATAACTTTAGGCACCACGAATCGGGTAAAGATCTTCTTGGTGAATCGTTGCAGCACTTTGCCGTCATTTGTTGGAGTAGATATTGCTTCGACCTACCTAGACATGTAATCAACTCCAACCAATATATAGGAGTTAACTATGGAAGACGGGAATGGTCCCACGAAATCCCACCCACACACATCAAATATCTCTACCTCCATGATCTTTAAAAGTGCCATCTCATCTCTCTTCGAAATATTGCCCACTCTTTGTTACCTACCATAACGTAATACAAAATCTAGGACATCTTTGAACAAGTTCAACATGTAGAATCCACATTCTAAAATATTAGCAGTTATCTTAGTCTCTCCATAGTGTCTGGCATAAACTAAACTTTAACACTGGGTCAAAACTTTAGGCATTTCATCTTCAAGAACACACCTACGAATCAAATTGTTAGCACATATTTTATATAATATAGGTTCATCCTAAATATAACGAGAACACTGAAATAAGAAACGCTTCTTTTGTGGATGCGAGAGATTGGGGGGAAGAATACCACCTGAGAGATAATTGGCAATATCTGCAAATTAAGGAAGAAAAGGATTTTCTACCATCGTTAAAGCCTTGTTAGGAAAACGCTCTTCAATTATCTTTCTTCTTCATTCTGTTCCCCTTCAAGTCTCAATAGGTGGTATGCCACAACATTTTTTGCTCCTTTTTTATCCTTAATCTCAATGTTGAATTCTTGAAGCAGAAGCACCCATCAGATAAGTCTAGCCTTGGCGTCCTTCTTTGCAAGGAGATAACACAATGCCACATGATCTGTAAAAACAATAACATGTGAGCCCAAAAGGTAAGAACGATTTTTTCACATGTAAATATCAGTGCAAGTAGCTCCTTCTTAATGGTGGTGTAGTTCAGTTGTGTCTCCTGTCAAGGTCTTGCTAGCGTAGTAAATTGCATGTAAGTTCTTCTCCTTCTGCTATCCAACTACACAACCAATGGCATGGTCACTTGCATCAAACATGATCTCGATGGGAATTGACCAATCTGGTGACATTAAAATAGGTGTTGCTGTAAGTGTTGCTTTTAACCTATTAAAAGAATCTAAACAATCATCATCAAACACAAAAGGCACATCTTTAAATAACAAGTTAGTTAATGGTCTGTCAATAAGAGAAAAGTCCTTGATGAACCGTCTGTACAACCTTGCATGACCAAAGAATGTTATGATGCCCTTAATTTTGGTAAGAGGTGGCAATTTTTCAATCACGTCAGTCTTAGCTTGATCTACCTCAATCCCCTTGTATGAGATCTTATGGCCTAAAACAATTCCCTCTTGGACCATGAAATGAGACTTCTCCCAATTCAAAACTAAATGAGACCCCCACATCTTTGTAACACTCTATCCAAATTAAATAAGCAAACATCAAAAAATTCTACAAAAACAAAGAATTCATCCATAAATACTTCCATGAAGTACTCATTCATATCTGCAAATATGGCCATTATGCACCTTTGGAATATGGCCGATGCATTGCATAGGCTAAAAGGCATCCTCCTGTAAGCAAAAGTCCCGTAAGGACAAGTGAAAGTAGTTTTTTCTTGGTCTTGTGGGTATATGAATGTAACACCCCCTCATCGTAGGGTACGTACCGGGACGCCCGTAGGTCATTGCGGTACATATCCTATGATAAGGGAGCGCTACGTGCGATTACTCTAATTACTCCACATGGCATCATATCAATGTGAATAATTAAAGCAGTAACTGTAAAACACAATATTTTTAAAACCAAA
>JANZXR010087706.1:0-10630 GCA_027575705.1 Erythroxylum echinodendron
ATAATAATAATAATAATAATAATAATAATAATAATAATAATAATCCAATGTTAAATTCTCTATTAATATGAATGATGTAGTGAGCTACATCATATTATTATTTTTCATTTAATATGCATGAATTTTATTATTTAATAAATTAAAAATATCGATAATTATAATATGACGTAGATACGATATATAGTAGTTATATACTAAAAATATTAAATTGATGTGACTCTTTTTATTAAAAAATATAATATTATGGTATTTTTAAATATAAACTAATATTATAAAATTAAATAAAGATTAAAAAGTTTAATTAACCCTTTTATTATATTCTTCCAAACTTCACGACATAATTGTACGCTAAAAAAAAGTTAACTTTAAAAACACAAAGTAAAAGTAGAGAGTAAAGTGGAGGGTCATACTATCATCAGGCAAACAACTAACTCTAAAAACTCATCTTATGGAACTTTTAAAAATCAACTTATTGATGTTAAATAAGCTAATTAATAAGTCATTTACTAAACACATCAATAACTTTTTAAGATGATAAAAAGCTAACTTTTAGTCAATAAGCTAAAAAATAATTAATAAGCTGTTTGTCAAACACCTGTTATGTTCGCTACAATTTGCTACAAGAAGCCCCTAGCATTAATGGAGAAATTCAGTTTTTGGGGGAAAAGCTTTTTTTAAAACGTCAAAATAAGAAACTTTCTACTTATCTAAATAAAGAAAAAAACATTCTAATAAAATCTTGAAATTTAATTTACGTTTTAAAGTTCAAATTATATTACAATAAAAATTTTAAAATTTAAGTTTGTTTTTAATGTTTTAAAACATTTGATATAAATCATCGATGTAAAAACTCCAATAACATTAAATTTAAATATCACATCGCTATTGCTGCTACAACTTGAAGAGTACTTTTTTGTCGTTAATATTGATTAATCTTTTAGAGAGTTGTGTTGTTTGTCTCCTAACAAGTGGCATCAGAGCTATTGTAATTGAAAGTGGAAATAGCTTTATAGTCATCATCAAATTACTTGATATGGAGGCCCATGATAGAGGACTTTCTGTATTGCAATGATCTCTTTGGTCTTATTCATATGGACAAAGGTGTGAAGGATGGCGTTCCTTAAAAATCTGAAAAGATGTTTGACAAAGAATAAGAAAAGGTGAAGTGAAAAACTCTGAGCACTATTAGATAATGGATATTAGCATATTAAACAATGTCTCAAAAATGGATCCTTTTAAGCTATGAAAGAAACTAAAAGGTCTATATGAAAGGAAGAATGTTTATAATAAGGCCTATTTAATTAAGAGGCTTATGAACTTAAAGTTGAAAGTTGGGAAATCAGTGTTGGAGCATCTGAGTGATTTCTAGGACATAATCAACAAGCTTACTACATTAAAGATCATTCTTGATGATGAGCTTCAAACTTGGTTCCTGTTAAGTTAATTACTAGATAGCTGGGAAAGGCTAGTGGTGACGATTTGCAGCTCAGCTCTTAATCTCTTTGGATGTAATCGAAGAGAGTATGTTTAATGAAAAATCAAAAGAAAGGAGATTGGAGTTGACAAGTAGAGGATTTTGTGATAGAAAGTAGGTGAAGGAACAGGTTAGGGGTCCCAAAGGTCATGGCAAGTCTAAGAATCGTTCAAAGTTTAGAGGTAACAAAGACATGAAGACATGCCACTATTGTGATAAGCAAGGATACATTAAGAGGTTCTGTTATAAGTAAAAGAGGGATTAGAAAAGGCAAGATCATCATAATGATGGTGATGATAAGAGTACAATAGTAACTACTTCAAACATGGATGATGAGGTGTAAATGTGTTATAAAGAATGTGTTATAAAGGTTTTCTTTCAAGCACGAACTTGTCACATAAGATGTGCCAACCCTTTTGCACGTCAATTTCACTTAGCTCCGTCAAAGCAAAATTTAGCCTTATCCCATGATCGTTAACTAACCTACTTGTTCTTGAACATCTCACGACCCTCGCAGTGTTTTGCTCTCACCCTTGCAAGAAAATTAAGAAAGAACTAAATATTCATAACAATAATAAGAACATGAGAAAGAGATACAGCTTAAAAACCAACCTTCATTACTTCCCTCAAAGTATACAAAGGAATACTCTTTCAATCTCTAAGTATCTCCTACACTCACTTGTTAAGAAGAGTAAGGCTCAAATGAACTATTTACAAGCATCTCCAGATGGCTAAGTTAGATTCCTAATAGAACTCTACTAGCTAAGATCACAATCTTATCATATCTTATCTATATCAGTTTACATCAAACTAACCAATAAATGACATCCCCATACAAATAGGACTCTATCTAATAGGATTAATCTATATCACAATAACAAGATAAAATATTACACTATCTAAGAATGATTATCCATATCCACAAAGATCTCTTCTATCTTCAGATGATCATTCCACATGATCTTTATTTCTTAAAGCTGATTTTCATCCACTGTGATCTTATTCACCACATCATCCAAGATCTCCTAATCTCTACCCGTTGATGATGAGTCATCTAATCCAGTAGAATACTGGTGCGTCCAATGCTTACCCATGCCAACTCTATTAGCTATGGTTTGTCCACTTGAGCACACACTAAGTCCTTAGTCTATCAATAACTTAGCCTTATCCAGATCAGCTCATACAAGGTCTAAAACTCTCACAAAACTTGTTAGCCTTATCCAGATCAACTCATACAAGGTCTAAAACTCTCACAAAACTTGCACCATGCTTGTTTTACTTGCTAAGTCACCTTGTAACTCTCACATATTCCCATCATACGTGTGATCCAGCTAACCTTCCTCTCGAAGTTCATCTCAAGCCTTCTTTTTATCTCACATTTGAAGTTTGCATCTCGTCGAAGATTTCCACTAATGTGAACCAACGCATGCCAACTCTTGACAATGCCCTATTTTGTCTCTACCTCCTTGCAAGTCCTTGCCTTGTTCCCAGTGACGGTAGCTCAGGGTGGCAAGGGGGCTACCGCCATCCTTGATCAAAAAGAAATGATTATTTGGGAAGTCGATTTCAAAAGAAACTAGCCGAGCTTCGCCCCCTTAAAAATTCAAAGATTAGCCGACTTTTGATTTACCCCCCTTAAAAATTAGTCGAGCTTCGCCACTGTTTGTTCCATTGTTCCACGTGGTAAACACTGGTCAAAGCTTGCCAATGCCTGATAGTTGTGAATTAGTGTATTGTTTTTCTAAGTATTTGACATGTGTTTCTTGCATAATAGTTTATTATTGTTGTATTTTAGGATTTATTTTGTATGTTTTCGTTTAGTTTGATCTTGATTGTTGTTCTTTTACGTTTGACGTTAATTTAAGGTAAGAATTGATTATTTTGATGTAGGAATGGAAATTAAGCAACTTTGAGATTGAGCTAAAAACCAAAAGAGGAGAAGAGAAGAGGAAGCATTCTGATGCAAGAACCTAAGATCGTAGAAATCATGCCAATTCCCACGATCGTGGGATGTTTAATCAGAAAATGTATGCGGGGTTCACTTAATTTTTAGGTTTTTTGGATTATATAAGATAATAAACGCCTATGGATGAAAGAGGACATGAGACCTCTGTGTAGAAGAGCCTCCTTGAGCGAAAATCTAGGTTTTGAGTATTGAGAAAGGTGGAGATTCAAGGATCATCAATCACAATTGTGAGAAGAGCTTACCAACATCGAAATTTCCATTTTTTGGCCAAGAAGAGAACGAGTTCTTTTTATTTAATTTTTATTTTTTTTATCTCTTCTGGTCATTGTATGATGGAATATTCAATTGTTGGGGATGTTATGAATACCATGAGTGGCTGATTTATTTTTTAAGGATTACTTTTAAACTATCTTGTTAAACTCTTATTTTATTGATTTGAATGAAAGATGTCTTTGATGAATGTTGAATATAATTATACTTTGCAATAGTTCGAGAGATTGAGTAAGGTAATCTGTGTATGATCGTACAATGAGAGTTGACATTTTATAGACTTACATTCATCACGTTAATTGATTAGTTGAAAGAGAGATGTTGGCTAATTTAATTGATCACCCATAGGATAACTTAATATCTAGTTAAATTGGTGGAGTGATTTGGTAAATTAAGAGAGTGCTTAATCATTTTCATTTAATTTGATTAGGGATAATTAATTACACCTTGAGAGAGGGTAGTTAATACAATTGGATATCTTATGTGAGACACAATTCAATTAATAAAATAGGAGGGAGAAAATATATAGAAAAAGTGATCTCAAGTTATTGAAATCTTGAATTCCAATTTTCTACATTTTGATATTATCAATTGTTCATTGTTAGTCATTTAATTTTAATTTGATTTTTCAGTTTATTCCATAAAACAATTTCGAGTCTTAAATAAAAATTGATCTGAATTAAGTGGTGCCTAAGCATAATCCTTGTGGGATTGATATCGTTGGACCCCAAATGTTTTTTAGAATTTATTTTAATAAATTAGCAAGCATGAACCGAAAATTTGAATTCTTGAATCAGCAATTTTTGGAATTTAATTAGGTATATAATTAATTACTTGTGGTTGTATGGATTAAAAGGAAGAGTTAGAACTAAGTTAAGGAATTAAAAGGCATTAGATTAAATATGGAAGGGTAAGCTTGGAAAGACAAAGGTTTTTAAACTAATAAGAAAAGAAGAGAAGAGAGTCGATTATGATAAGAAAGAAAAAGAGAGAAAGTCATAGAAGAAACTAGAAGAAGAGAAGGAGAAATCGAAGCATAGAAAGAAGAAGAAGGAAAGAAAGAAAAAGGAGGAAGAAGAAGAAAGAACAAGGGTTTAGCTGAAAATTTTTAGGTATTCCCTATCTTTTCTTCTTGGTTTAGTAGAAGAAGAAACTAATGAAAGTAGGTTTTATGTTGAAAATGAAGCGAGAAAGAAGAGAACCAAAAAATTTGTTTTCGTAGATCTTTATGATTTCTAACTATATCTTAGTTCTTCTAGCCTAGATAATGCTCATTTTTGGATAATAGACCTTTATGGAAGTTCTATTCGTATATAATGTTTGAATAAAAATATGTTTGTTTAAACAAAACCAAGAATATCAAAATCAAGAGCAAGAGGAAGAACAAACTTAAGCTTGAAGTTATGAGTAAATAGGTGGGTAATACGTTTATAGTCGTTATGTTGATGAGCTGAATTATTTGCTTGTATGTGTACTTAAATGCTTACTTTTATTCATTGTGAATGTAGGAAAAATAATCTGTGATTGAAATCATGTTTGCTTTGAAAGACTCTACTGCTTTTGATATTAATGAGAAGAAGAAAAACGGAAATTTCATGAAAATATAATGTAAGTATTAGAAATTTGCTTGTGTGGGCAAGAAACATACCATTTCGTTTGTCACATGGACATTGACTTATAGCATTCTCCTAATTGCCTGCTTGTGGAATATGAGCTTTGAAAAATGGACTCATTCCGTTCATGGTGTAAACTTTGGTTTCGCCATTTTGTTCTATTGGATTCTCTCAAGCCATTATGTGTGTGCACTTTGCTTTAAATTGCTAAACACGACATATGATTGAGTGTTATGTTTTAATGATTAAAAAATTTACCTGATTTAGTTTGTGTAAGAATATGTTTATTTGTGAGCCTAAACCGTGGATAATGTATATTTAAATATGATCTAAATTTATGTATAAGTTTGGTTGTTTGTGTATGGTTCATCGCTAATAGCTATAACCGTATTAGCCACTGAGCTTCCCAACTCATCCATTATCTTTCCACTCCTCAGGTGTACAACTAGCAGATCGACATTGAACCTTGTAAAAACTTCAGTTGATTCTAAGAATTTCTATTTTTGTAACTAAGTTAGTTTAGAAACTTTTGTTACTACAGTAACATATCGAGCATGAGCATTCATATTGTATTTTTAGATTATACTACTATTTTAACTCTTAATATGTAATTGAAGTTATGTATAAACATTACTTTAATTGAGGGATGAAACTCTATCTTGTTGAGAAAAGAATGAAAGAAGGGTTCTTCTCTTTGAATAAATGCAGAAATTTTCTTCTCTGTTAAGTGTCAATTGTGCGGGGAATAAATTGTTAGTTGTAAAACTTTTGGATAAATTCCTCTTAAGTAAATTGATAGGTTGGGAGTCTGTTTTATTAGGAGTTTGATATGTATGAATTGTGTTTTTTGGATTTGGGTATTTTGTTTTTATAGAAATGTATATTAACAGTAGAGAGAAAATAAGGGATACAAATGTGTTCTAAATCTTTAATAAATAAACTGTATTGATCTAGATAGAATTAGACAAAATTGTCTTCATAAAAGTTGTAGCTCTTTCTCTTAGCTTTCTAACGACATAAAGTGTATAATTTTTTGACTTTGAGATTGAAAGTTATGGTGATTTGAAATAGGAGTGTGAAGTTAAGGTTGCACGATCGTGACAACCAAAATTTTTCAGGAAACATGATCATGACGAACCGCCACTGTTCATTGAATGTTGCAATCATGCACAAGCATAATCGCAACTCCCCCCTCTCACACCCATGACTTTTTGGTTATTACGGCCGTGACATTTTCAAATACATGCCCGTGAAGATTTTCTTTCTTTATTTTTTATTTGTTTATTTGTTTTTACTACCACCAAGAATTTAATTCTTTTTATCTTGATGTTAGTTTTATGTATATATATTTATTTCAAAATATCCCCTAAATATTTGGCGCCTTGTTGTCGTAAAATAAGAACCGAGACCCGGGGCCAACATCTTTAGTATCAGAGTCCAAAGTTTTTAAGGATTCTTAGGCTTAGAATATGTTATACTATGAAATATATGATATGTGATAAAGTGTTTGTATTGTTAAATTATTTTTGTGCATTGTTGAGTTTATTGATCGCATTAAGTGACATGCATATCATGCATACATGTAGGAAATAAGATTAAAATGAAAAGTAAGCCAAATGATAATATTTTATTAAAGGAGTAAAATGCCACCTCGTCGAACAGCATGAGGAGTTATGCAAGGATCTGTTGCACCTGACTCTGCACCAAGAGAGGAGGGTACTGATGAGTCTAGAGCCCCAGTGATTGCTGAGGTGACCGTAGGGTAGGATAGCGAGCCTTTTCAAACACAATCACATGAGTCTCCTCTTCCTCCAGAGAAAATGCCTAATCCTTTTGGTCCCAGAATGTTCCAAGCCTTTGCTCAGGATTTTCTTCAGGCCATGGGCCATATACTGCCTACCACTACCCCAGCCCCATCTAAGAAAGGAAGATAAGATAATTTGACAAGCTGAGGAAGTATGGCGCAGTGGACTTTTATGGAATAATTGATCCGGAAGAAGCTGAAACATGGTTAAGATAGATGGAAAGAATATTGGAATAGATGGATTGTGAAGATAAGGAAAAGATTGTGTATGCTGCAAGTTTGCTTCAAGGAGATGCCCTACATTGGTGGAAAAGTATACCAGGGAGCCAGTTAAAGCCACCAGTGTTAATATGGAACGATTTCCAAGCTGCCTATATGAAGAAATATCTATCTGAGGTATACATTCGGCAAAAGCAGAGGGAGTTTTTAAGTCTCACATAGAGGGAGATGACAGCGAGTGAGTATGAGCATAGATTTACACAATTATCTAAATATGCAGCTGAGTTGATGATGAGCGAAGTAACGAAGTGTCGAAGATTTGAAGTGAAATTCCATTTGGCTACAAGAGAGAAAGTGGTGGTGCAAAATTTTTGCGATTTCTAGCAGCTGGTAGAGGCTACTTTAAGTGTTGAAAATGAGGAAAACATAAAGAATGCAGTGAGCAAAAAGAGGAAGGGAAGAGAACAGCTTAGCAGGGGAGGTAGTGCGCCTATGCTAGGAAGGAGTGCTAAGACTTTCCCTCCACCATCTAAAGTTAGGAGCAGTGGTTCAAGTAGGCCCAAACCGACAAGAACTATTTCTCTTCAAGCCTCAACTGTAAGAGGCATTAGAAGAGGAGAGGGGAATAAGCCATCCTTTCCAAAATGTGACCATTGTGGCAAATTCCATAAAGGGGAGTGTTATCGATTGACTAGAGCTTGCTTTAATTGTGGAGAGAAAGGGCACATGGCTAGAGAGTGTCCTTAGTATGCTAGACAAGCGAGAACTCAGATGCAAGATTTAAAGAGGGATGAAACTGTGGAAGTTAAGTCTGCAACTGAAGTGGGCAGTTTAGTGGAGCCAAGAAAGTAAATCCTCCAGGAAGACTGAAAGGGCAAGCACTAGCTAGAGTATTTTCAATGTCGACGAACGAAGCAGAAATAGCTCCAGAAGTTGTGACTGGTATGGTTAAATTGATTAATGATGATATTATTATTTTAATTGATCCGGGGTCTACCTACTCATTTATTTTGTCAAGTATGATTATCCATAATAGAAATTTGAGTCTATTAGATAGTCCTTTGATGGTTAGTACCCCGATTGGCCAGTATGTTATTATTAGTCATATTTATCAAGAGTGTGAAATATGTATTGGTGAAGTAAAATTAGTGGTAGATTTAATGCCATTAGAGATGAAGGGATTATACGTGATTTTGGGCATGGACATCTTAGAAAAATATAATGCCAATTTGAACTACAAATAAAAGATAGTAGAGTTTGAATTGGACAAAGGGGAAAAGGTGGTGTTTGTGGGAGATAGGAAGGCAAGCCCACCAAAAATTATTTCAGCTCTAACAGTAGAGAAAATGATGAAGAAAGGGTATAAGGCATTCTTGGCATATGTGTTAGACATGAAGGTAGATGATAAAAAATTAGAAAACATTCATGTGGTCAGGAAATTTCTAGATGTCTTTCCGGAGGAACTACCAGGACTATCACCACCTAGAGAGGCTGAGTTCACCATAAAGCTTCTTTCAGGCATGGCACCAATATCAATTCCAGCCTATAGAATGGCTCCAGTAGAATTGAAGGAGCTTAAAGAGTGGTTAGAAGTGTTGTTGGAGAAAGGCTTTGTTAGGCCTAGCTCTTCGCCTTGGGGAGCTTTGGTTCTTTTTGTGAAAAAAAAAAGATGGGTCCTTGAGGACATGTGTGGACTACATGAAGCTTAATCATGTCACCATCAAAAATAGATACCCTCTATCATACATAGATGAGTTGTTTGATTAACTACAAGGAGCAAAATTCTTATCCAAGAAAGACTTGATATCGGGTTATCATCAATTGAGAATAAAGGAGTCTGATGTGTCAAAGATTGCTTTCAGAACACGATATGGGCATTTTGAGTTCTTAGTTATGCCCTTTGGATTAACTAATGCCGCTGCAGCCTTCATGGACCTCATGAATAGAGTCTTTAAGCCTTTCCTAGACCAATTTATCGTAGTCTTTATTGTTGATATATTGGTTTATTCCAAGAGCAATAAGGAGCATGAAGAATATTTAAGGATTTCCTTGGAGACATTGAGAAAGAAAGAGTTATATGCCAAATTTGATAAATGTGAATTTTGGATAAGAGAAGTTGTGTTCCTTGGACACATCATTTCAAAAAAAAGAGTACATGTGAATCCATGAAAAATAGAGGCTGTTGTTAGATAGGAAGCACCCAAGAATGTAGCAAAAGTGAGGAGTTTCTTGGGATTAACCGGTTGTTACAGACGATTCGTAGAAAGATTTTCCACGATAGCATCCCCACTTACCAAATTGAAAAACAAGAGACAGAAGTTTGTGTGGATAGAAGAATGTCATAGGAGCTTTGAGAAATTAAAGAAGAAGCTTACAACTGCGCCAATTCTGACTTTACCTTCCGGTATTGATGGATATACAGTATATAGCGATGCCTCAAGGAAAGGATTGGGGTGCGTGTTGATGAAAGGAGATAAAGTGATTGCCTATGCTTCCAGGTAATTAAAACCCTATGAGATGAATTATCCCACGTATTTCTTGGAATTGGCTGCTATAGTCTTTTCATTGAAAATATGGAGACATTACTTATATGGAGTCACCACCAGGGTATTTACAGACCACAAGAGTCTTAAATATTTGATGAGCCAAAAAGAGTTAAATTTGAGGCAAAGAAGATGGTTAGAATTATTAAAGGATTACGACTTGATGATAGATTATCACCCAGGGAAAGCTAATGTAGTAGCGGATGCACTGAGCAGGAAATCTATTATGGCGCATGTGAAGATGATATATCTTCCTTTATTGAAGGAACTAGCCAAACTGAAGGTGACGTTGAGGCAAGTCGAATCTGATGGTGTATTGACTAATTTTAGAATAAGGCCAATGTTAAACGAGAAGATTAAGGACTTGTAGGAATAAGATGAATAAGGAAAGCTCAAAGAAGAAATTAAAAATGGTAAGCCCTCTGAAATAGGAATAAAAAGAGATGAATTAATGTTGGTAGGCAACAGATTATGTATTCCAGATATGCAAGAGTTGAAGGATGAAATTCTTGGTAAGACATATTGTAACACCCCACTCCCGCCGAACCCGAACCCGATATCGACAGTGATATCCGAATTCGTGCCCCTCGAGGGTGGCGTGTCACATCACTTAACATATCATTTAACACTTAACAAAAGTCGGTATGATTTTTTTTTAAAAACATTTTACACTTATCACTTATGTGTGATCACTTTTTCTTTTCAAAAACACTTTGTCTATTTAAACAGAAAGCGGAACAC
>JANZXR010087847.1:0-10625 GCA_027575705.1 Erythroxylum echinodendron
TCTATACACAACTGGTCCACCAAGTAAGGCTTCATTTGGCAAATGAATAGCCAAATGTACCATGACATCAAAGAATGTTGGTGGGTACATCATTTTAAGTTTTCATAAGATTAAAGTTATCTTATCACACATCTTCTGTACGTCATCCTTATTCAAACTTTGTCTACAAATTCAACGAAAGAAATCCCCCAACTCTATTAAAAAACCTGTCATATTTTAATTCAAGATAGCACGCGTGCCTAATGGAAGAATGCTTTGTAACAGTATATGACAATCATAAGACTTAAGTCCAGTAATCTTCCTTTCATCAACTTTAACATATCTAGATATATTAGATCCGTAACCATCTGTAAACTTCACCTACTTTACAAACTTGTAAAACTTCTTCTCCTCATCGGAAGACTTTGTAAAGCATGCTGCAGGTTTTTCCACAATAGTTCCATCAGCTACTCTTTTCAAGTGCAATTCCTTTCGAATGTTCATATCTTCCAAATCAAGCTAAGCCTTGATTGTATCTTTAGTTTTACCTTTAACATTCATCAAAGTACTAAGGATTTTGTCACAAATATTCTTTTCTATATGCATGACATCAAGGTTATGCCTCAATCTTAACTTATGCTAATATGGTAGATCAAAAAGAATGCTTTTTTTATTCCAATTCAACTCTCCTTCTAATCTCGTTCTCCTCTTATTGTTGGCGTGCTTTCCATAACATATATTCTGCACATGATATAATTGTTCCACCATATCATCTCCATCTGGTAAGTTAGGTATAGGACAATGATCACTCTTACCATCAAACTTCTTGCTTTTTCTCCACGGATGATCGTAAGGAAGAAAACACCGATAACCTAAGTAACCAATCTTACTTCTTAACTTACAAGAAGGAGTATGCTTGTTACAAATAGGGCATGCCTTATAGCCTTTAGTGCTCCACCCAAAAATAGTGCCATACGCTGGAAAGTCGTTGATAGTCTACATTAACTCTACATGCATATGAAAATTTTCTCCTTTTGAAGCATCAAAAACATTAAAACCATCTTCCTATAACTTATTTAACTCATCTACTAGTGGTCTCATATAGATGTCAATGTCTCTACCCACTGCTTGCGAACCTGGAATAACCAGTGATAGCATAAAAAATGACTCATCCATACACATCCAAGGGGGTAAATTGTATGCTAAGAGAACAACAAGCCACACGCTATATGAAAGTGATAAATTGCCATATGGATTGAATCCATCAGTTGCTAAGCCTGGTCTAACATTACGTGATTCTCTGGCAAACTTAGGATATAGCTCATCAAAGCTCTTCCAAGCTTCTCCATCAGAAGGATGAACTATGGTATGAATGTCACCTTTAGGCCTATCATTATGCCACGTCATTTGTTTGGCGGTCTTACTTGACATGAGTAATCGTTGTAACCTGGACATTGAGGGAAAGTACCACAATAATTTATGAGGTATCTTCTTACCCTTTCCATCATTAATTCTCCATCTTGATGTTCCACATTGGGTATAATTTTCCAAGTCCCTATACTCTTTCCAAAATAGGGAACAATCATACTTACATGTATGTATCGACACATAACCTAAACCTGGGCTTCGTAGAAATTGATTTGTTTTATAATAGGACTTCGGAAAAGATTTAAAATTAGGTAATACATCCCTCAGCACAATAAGTAACATGTCAAATGACTTATTGCTCCACTTGTTGTATAATTTCTATTGAAGCAACTTTATTAAAAATGATAACTTTGAAAAGTTTGTACATCTGGGTTACAATTTTTCAGTTGCTTTACTCAACAATTCATGAAAGGCACCCATAATAGAATCCCCGACGCCTATAGGAGGACTCCTTTCGTCCTTATCAATTGGACAACCATTTAAGAAAGAAGTCAAATCATGAAGCAATTCTTGCATGACATCATCCTCCTTATCACCATCACGTTCATTAATATCATTGCCCGTCCTATCAATGCCTACATTTGCAATGTCAACACTTTCTTCCCTATAGATAAATCTATATTCTAACAGTTCACCATGTAAACCCTGTGGGTTTATGATTGGTCTATGGCGAATTGCATTAAATGGTCAAAACCATTCATCTGAGACCTTATATAACAATTCATGCAACATTCACAAGGGCATGAAATTTCACAATCTTTGCCCTTTTTTTCAGCCACAAAATTCATAAACATTCTCACTCCATCAATGTATTTACAGGAAACCCTAACACTATTCATCCAACTCTTATCCATAAAGCCAAAAATACCTATTAATTAAATATCATAATGAGAACATTATATTATGTTAGTAGCAAATCAACAAAGACTCTTACTCGTATGCTTAATGAGGTAGTTTAACACTTGTCGTCTAAGGTCTCAATAAGCCTAGAAATATACAATCATACACAATAGCTCCATAATTCATACATCAACTCTTAGCAATTTATTTACTGTATTATTTATCTAATAGTTTAGCGGAATTCATCGTCGCAAAAATATGGCATTTCATAGAGCAAATTCATAGCTATAGTATGAATGCAAACAAACCAATTAACAAATGATTTGGTGTATTTTGTAACTCTTTCTTAACTTGTATATTTTAAGGCTATATTATTGGAACTTGGAAAGCATGGGTATCTTGTAAGAAATTAAGAATGATTATTCATCTGATGCTCCACTCCTTTTTGCTTTCATTTGACTTTTCTAGGATTAGAGGTTATCTTTGGAACCACTAAGAGGTGCATGGCATATCTTAGTAGGGCAATGAGTAGGGAGGAATACAATCATTTGAATTAATCATAGAATATGCTTTTAGATGTTCTACTTATTTTCTTGGTAACAATTATTACCAAAAAGGGCCTAATGAGGCGCATAGCACATCTTTGTAACAATTATTACTGAGCAGTGTTAATAAGGCACATGACATATCTGAGTGGGGCAATAAGGAGGAATACAAGCAGTTGGACTAGTCCCATATGATCAACAATGTTTATGGGATTCTATGTTAACAAGAGAAATTAGTTCGAGATGCAAAAAAAATTCGCAAAAAAATTATGTAGAGGTTGAGATGAACATTGAACTACATGAGCTCTAACAATAATGAGGTTAAATGAATATGGTGAACTTGTAGAAGACTCAATCAAGGTTACCTACCAATAGAATCCTTTAAGATATAAGAATAACATGATATAGAAAGACTATAATAGGCAGTGTCAAACATGATAATTTAAGGACTTCTTAATATTTATACTCAACCCCATTTAGTGGTTAAATCCAATAAACGATTTATTATCTTCCTAAAGAGGGAGGATAGCTTATAGTTGCTCTCTCAATCCAAGAAGACTTTAAATCAACTTATGGCTTAGATAGTACACTTGTAGAACAAAATTTGTTTCTATTCAGCTTAAGTTAACTAATGAGTTAGAAGGAAATGCCAAGATGTGACAAGTTAGTCAAGATTCCATTCCCAAGGAAATTAGAACTCATAGTAGTGGTTCACCTATCAAAGTTGTTAAGGTGAATGAAAAAAGGGCCCTAGGCCTTATCCTCATCTCCATTATTATTTAATGTAATTGGCCGAAGAAAAAATAGATGATCAAAGATTATCTAAGGTTTTTTTCATTATAGGGCTTTTAGAGACAAAATTCAAGTCAAGCAATCTTCAATAATAGTCGTGGATTTCTGGCAAGGAATGAGAGGTGATTTCTAAACATCATTCATATTATAATGGAAAGACTATCATAGGTTATGATTAAAATAAAGTCAGAGCACTCTAATAAATAACCTCTGATTAATTTATTCATCTTGTAGTTTGAAGCTAAAAACTATTGAGATTACTTTTGTTTATGTAGTGAACTATGAATTTCAAGGGATGACATGAAATCAATACGAATCTCTATTAGATAGCCTTGGTTACTATTATGGTATTTCAATTATAATTTATTTTTGCAAGAGGCACAAGGAGAAAGATTAAATAATAATTGCAAAAATGAAAACTTCCTCAACTGTTTATCCATAGATCAACTTTTTGATCTCATATTTAATAGATTTCTTTATACCTATAGCAACAGACAGATGAATAAGTAGTTGATTAAAAAAATGAGCATACCTTAATGAACCCCTTATGGCTCTCAAGGTATAAGTTTGACATGGTAACTTTCACACCCTCTTTAATCTAATCACTATCCAACTAAGGTGGTAACGGGAACTATGTTTGAATCTTATAGAGGGTACCAATGGGGACAACTAGGCTGATTCATTTTCTATAATTTCATATCCTAACAAATGGATTCATGTTTACTTCTTAAAATGTACGACTTATGGCGCTATGTTGACAAGGAAATATGGCGCTATGTTATTGATTTGGTGAATATTAGGAATATATAGAGTGGCTGAGATATGTGTTGAAGTGATGACTTGGCACTTATAACCTTGCAAATCTTGTTTTTTCTTTCTTTCCCATCCTTCTCATTTATTTTATTTCTAAAATTCATAATTAAAGATAAACTAAAATACTACAAGCAAATAGACAGGCAAACTTTACTATTTATGAAAGAAACTAGATTCTATTTAGCTAGGCAATAAGTTCACAGAAAAATGGAATTACTACCAAATGAAAAACAAGGTAAAACATGAATCATAAAGTTTATCTTACCTTGGGATCAAAAACAAATTGTTTATTCCCGAAGTTGACTTCAACCCTACTAGATTGAAATGAAATAAGCGTGAACACTAATTGCACTACATGACAACTTAAAAAGTGAACATAATCAAACATCACATTAACATAAAGCTATGGTACTAATCATGTTCAATTAAGACAACACAACTTTGGGAGACACTGAAATGTGATTTCTTTGCAGCTAATATAAGGGTAGAAAACAAGTTCAAGGAAGAAAAGATTTAAAAGTGGTTGGCCAGCTTAATCTTATGAGAGAGATATCATAATGCCAACATAACATACAACTTCTCATAAATGTCAATGAGATAACAATCAAAAAGAACAAGGATACTTTGTTATTGCACTGCAATAATATTCCAATAGCATTATTAGTTTTCTGCAAATTACAAGACATCAAAAAGAATGAAATGTGAAAACTTGAACTATTTAAGAAAAGAGGTTGCAATGTGAACTGTTTATCTAGGAAAGCATCCATAATAAAGACATTCATTTCAAAAGACTCAATTACAAAATTCACTCAACTACCATTCTATATATATATATATATATATGTATCCATCGCACTAATGTGTATGCTAAACTTCAAAAAAGAAACCAACACATAAACATTGATAAGTAGGAATAAAATTGATAAAGGAAATAGGACCAATCAAATAGCACAAAAAGAAATTACTAGAGATGATAACATTGGGTATATTTTTTTTAAATTCCAATGAGCTAAAGGAACTTAAGCAATTGATATTGACTAAGGAGCCCCTGAACTTGTGTAATGCTATAAAAATGTATACATTTTTATTCCTCCTTTGTTACTGTCAGATGTATCAGAGTTTCCACTAATACCTTATTATACTTATTTCACTCTAATCACCAATTTTAGGTGGTGGAAGGGAAAGGGGACTCGGGAGATGTTTTAACAAAACCAAAACAACGTCGTTTGGTTTTAAACCAAACGACGTCATTTTTCTCCTAGAGGTAGAACGCTTAAAGTACCCCAATAGCAACATTTTATTAATGAAAATGTCACAGTTTCTATTTTGTGACATTTTATTGATAAAATATCACAAAAATTCTTCACAATCCGTGACGTTTTATCAATAAAATGTCACGGATTGGTATATTTTTTGTAGTGGCGCGCTATGGAAGCCAACTGATTGCGTTGTAGTTTCTTGGATTACTACAACAGTGAGTCTTGAAATTCTCAAACATATTATTCACCCTAGTGCTTCTTTATCTACCTTTGAGACTTGGATTGAAATTGAGCGGTTATTTCATGATCATGTAAGTGTGAAATATATCGAACTTGGATATAATTTTTATAAAGTTGCTAAGGATACTAGGTCCATGTCTAATTATTTACACTATATTAAATCTCTTACTAATTCCTTACAAGGAATTAGGCATCCAATTGCCGATAGTGATATAATTTTGCAGATTCTTAATGGCCTTTCCAATGAATATTCTGATGTTGTTACACTGATGTTTGGTAGTAAGCCGTTACCTTCTTATCTAGAATTGCGATCTTTTCTACTTGCTCATGACTCTAGAGTTCAGAAACTGAATGCCACTTCTTCAACATCTAAACCTGCAGACTCTACACAAGTGCTTGTTTCTACTTATCGACATGCAACTTCTTCTCAACGCTGGTCCAGAGGTCGTTTTCATGGGAACCGTGGTTTCTCTAATGGTCAAGCTCATTTTCAATAATGTGGGTTCAGAGGTTCTACACCCTGTGATTCCTTTTATTCTCCTTCTCAGAATATTGCATATGCTCATTCCTTTTCCATTCATACTTCATATTCTCCTCAGTCTCGAGCACCATCTATCCTTGGTGAAGGACCAGTCAAATGTCAATTATGTGATGAATATTATCAAACTACCAACAATTGTCCTCATTGACATTCGACTATTGCTTCCAATGATGTTGCTCAATCTTTTGCTGGTATACATCTTCAAGATTCTTCACTTACTATATGGCATCTTGATACTGGAGCTTCTCATCATGTGACCAACAATGAAGGTAATCTTGATTACTCACAACCCTATCATAGCTTGGATTCAATACAAGTCGGTAATGGTTCTCGACTTCCAATTGCTCGTATAAGTGGCAAGTCCATTTCAAATTCTCAATCCAAATTTTTTTTACATAATGTTGTCTTGTTCCTTGAATTACTAAAAATCTTATTTCTGTTAGACAATTTGTTAAGGATAACCATTTTTCTATTGATTTTGACTCTTATGGTTTCACTATGAAGGACTCTCGCACTCGGACACCTCTTCTCCGTTGTAATAGTCATGGCCCCCTCTATTCACTTCCTGGTCTTTCACCAATTTCATCACCATTAGCTTTAATTTCCAAGAAGGCAAGTCCAATGTCCTGGTATCGTCGTTTAGCACATCCCAACCATTCTATTTGTAGCAATTTTTCAAGACATATTCAATTATTAATAGCTCCTTTAAAGCTCCTGATTTTTTTCATGAATGTTAATTAGGGAAACATGTTCGTCTTCCCTTTTTTGAGTCACAATCTTTTACTTCTAGGCCTTTTGTAATAATTCATTCTAATGTATGGACATCTCCAGTAACTTCACTTAGTGGTTTCAAATGTTATGCGCTCTTTCTTGATGATTATTCCAAATTTTGTTGGATTTATCCTCTTCGTCATAAGCATGAAGTATATAATAGCTTTGTTGAATTCAAAAATTGTGTTAAGACTCAATTTTCTGTTAAAATCCAAGCTTTTCAATGTGATGGGGGCGGTGAGTATATCAATGCACGGTTCACTAATCTTTTCATGTAGTGTGGCATCCATCTTCAAGTATCTTATCCATATACTCCTCAACAAAATGGTATGGTCGAGTGTATGCATCACACTCTTCTTAATGCAGTTCGCATAATGTCATTTAAGCCAACTTACCTTCTCAATTTTGGGTTGAGGCTTTACTCACTGCTATTCATATCATCAACCGAATCCCCCATTCCTCAGTTGATTTTGGTATACCATTTACTATTCTCTATGGTCATAATCCGGTTGTTCATCATTTGTGAGTTTTTAGATGTGATTGTTATCCTCATACAATGGATTCCTTTACTTCTAAGTTCGCTCCTTGTTCATAATTGCATATATTCTTGGGCTATGTTGCTTCATTTAAAGGACATCGATGCTTCAATCTTGTTACTAAGAAGACCATTATTTCATTCCATGTTACTTTCAAAGAAGATTGGTTTCCATATTCTACTATAGTTATGCCTTATGGTCCTCCAAGCCCAGCAGCCACATTTTCTCCTCATAGGTTAGCATCCATTTGTCCCCCTAATTTACCTACACGAAATACTAGTTCACATGCCTCCCCACCACCTGCCACTCATGTTATACCTACTCCTCCAATGGATGACATATCCCTATCTCCTTCATCAAATGAATCCATATTACCTGCTTCTACTTTTGATCTGCCTCTAAATTCATCTCCACCTTCTAATGTCCCACCCAATCCTTTACCTCCATTCCGGTCTCATCTTATGATTACTCGTACACAAGATGGAACTCAAAAGAAGAGAATGTTACCCTCTTACGTGGTTGTCATTGATTCATCCACCTTGGAGCCTTATTCTTTTAACAAGGCATGTCAACACCAATGTTAGTGGGATGCTATGGCTTCTGAATACAAGGCATTGCTTGATAATGATACATGATCTTTAGTTCCACCACTTAACGACCATGTTAATATTATTGGTTCTCGTTGGGTCTTCAAGCGAAAATTCAAGGCTCATGGTACACTTGAAAGATATAAGGCTCGATTAGTCACAAAAGGATATAATCAACAAGTTGGGATCGACTTTGATGAGACTTTTAGTCCAGTTGTCAACCTACCATCCGTACTGTTCTTAGTCTCACTGTCTCTCGTGGATGAGCTATTCATCAACTTGACATTAAAAATGCTTTCCTCCATGGATACCTTGATCAAGATGTCTATATGCGTCAATCACCTAGGTTTATTCATCTTGATTATCCTCATCATCTTTGCAAACTTAATCAAGCTCTTTATGGCCTTCGACAAGCACCGTATGAATGGTTCACTCGCTTCACTTAATTTCTTTATTCTCATCAATTTAAACGCAGTATTATTCCATGTTTATTTATCACACATCTACTGATATGGTCTCTTACTTCTCTATATGGATGATATTATTCTCACTGCATCTTCCTTAGCTTTATTGAATCGCCTAATTTGTCTCTTAAAATTAGAGATCTCCATGAATGATTTTGGCTTATTAAACTACTTTTTAGGCATTCAGGTTCATCACCACGCTACTGGTCTTTTTCTATCTCAATCTAAGTACACTCAAAAGTTACTTCAATGTGCTGCCAAGATAGATGTTAAGCCAATATCCATACCTATCATCCCTTGCAGTACTCTATCTGCCCAGGCTGGTTCCTCTTTTTTCGATCCAACTCTTTATCGCAGCATTGTTGGAGGCTTGCAGTACTTTATCTTATTCTTCTCGATATTTCTTGTGCAATGAATACTGTTTTCCAATATATGCATGATCCCTGTGACATTCATTGGCAAGCCGTCAAACGAATTTTACGATATCTCAAAGGTACTATACATTTTGGCCTTCAACTTTATAAAACTGATCCTACCTCTTTAATTGGTTATAGTGATGCTGACTAGACTGGTTTCCCTGATACTTGACGGCCTACTATTGGATATTGCATTTTTCTGGGTCATAACTTGGTATCTTAGATTGCAAAGAAATAACACATGATCTTTAGGAGTAGCATAGAGTTTGAGTATTGTGCACTAGCTTCTGTTGTGGCCGAAATTTGCTGGTCTCTCTCCTTACTTCATGATCTTTTTGTTCATCCATGATTATCTATCGAAGTGTACTGTGACAATATTTATGCTACTTATCTTTTTATGAATCCTATCAATCATGCACGCACGAAGCATTTGGAAGTTGATTTACACTTTGTTCATGAAAGGGTCTCTTGGGGTGATATTTTTGTCAAATTCATTCCTAGTAGTGACTAACTTGCAGATATTTTCACCAAAGGTTTAACATCCTCACAGTATGCTCGTTTATGTGCTAATTTGAGCATCATTGCATTTCCTACTCAAATTGCGGGGGGATAAAAGATAAAAACCATGCTGAAGATCTCTCTCCCAATTGAATGTATATAAATGTAATATATTGTAATCAACGGGTTGTAATTGCCATAATTGTATATATCTTGTCAATATAAATACAGATTGGCCTCATATTAAGGCAATCACTTCTCCTATTCTTTTAAGGATGAATCGATGAATAACATGGTCACATATAAACTTCGAAAACGGTGCGTACTTTTTCTTTTTCATGCTCAAAATGGGTGACCAAGCATCTATTATAGGAGGTGCAATAGACTTTGTGAACGAACTAAGGTAGCTGTTACAATCTCTTCAAGCACAAAAGTGTATGTGAGAAACAAAAACAGCAACAGGCCCTTTGTTAGAAGGTTTGTTTACTCCACCTCCCAACAGCAGTATACAGATGAAGGTTGAAGATGCAAAAGAGATTAGGAAACTGAGTTGTTTAAGTGCTTTGATCCACTTCCCTTCCCAATGCCTTTTGGGGTTCAATGGTAAATATTATAAATATGTAGCAGGTCAACTTGACAGAAAATTATTGTCGTATATAAATTTGTAGGTAAATATGATATTTATTCTAATTTTTAAGACATTAATAAATATTAAATAGTGAGTCGCACCGATTACCTAATTTTTGGTTCAGCTTTTGGCAGGTAGAAAAGCACTTTTTTTCACCGTAAAAGCTATTTTAAGGAAAAAATGAGTGTTTGACTGTAAACTTCAAAAGCAATTTTGGAGTAGAAATAGTTTTTTGAAAAGCTAAAATACAGCTTTTTTAAAAGCTCAAATTTGGAGCTTTTCAAAAAA